>JAGDQP010002640.1:60990-97487 GCA_022664845.1 Lepisma saccharinum | reverse complement strand
GTAACATGTATAGACAAAAGAAAAGGAGTGCTTCGTGTAACATGTATAGACAAAAGAAAAGGAGTGCTTCGTGTAACATGTATAGACAAAAGAATGGCGGTATCATTATCATTAGATCCAGTAATGATCAAAATGTACTCGATTACTTTTTATAGATAACTATGGCAAAAATATATTTTATGTTCCAATTATTTCTAACTGTAAGTCGGAGCTTGTGCCGAACTCCAGCTTCATTCAAGGCAAGAGGGGGAGAGGAAGAGCAATTTTAGTGAAAAGTGGCGTCATAAGGTGTCTGTGCACCTGCACTCTGCCTTGGATTCAAACTTAAGTGTGAATAAGATCCCATTTTAAAAGGCAGTCTCATTCGTAGAAGATACATGCTGCATTTGTTTGCAAGATACCCCCAATGCGAGGTGTCACTTGTCCAAATTGCCGAGCACACACATCTAACCTTGAAATTTTTACTATCAAAAATCGTCTGAAATCCTGCAAACTTCTATTTACACCTCGAAGCTGAAAATACTAGCAGAATCTTCGCTTTACTACGATGTAAATCACGCTCAAACCAAACCAAATGTTCCTCATACCTAACATATGAAATTCAAATGTCTAAATGTAAATATTTCATTTAGAGTTATTTCTTAGGTAAACACCCTTTTATTTCTTTTAGAAAAAGCTATTTTTCTTGAATACAAAATTACTCCTCAGAATTTCGTAACGTCCTGTATACAAGTATGTAGTGTTATATGCGACGAAACAAAATCCTTGTTCGTGTGCTCCGTTCGGAACAACTTTCGAGAGAGAGGGTGAAAAAACTTGTTTTCATTATTGCGTTCATATTGTGTTGTTTAAAGATATAACTTTAAACTATTCAGTGACGAAGCCAAATATTGTCATCATATTTATAATCAGCACACCTAGTTCTTTACTTTTGTAACGGAGGAATGCTTCTTCCTCTTCTTTTTAGGGTAGTAAGAAACGGAAATATTATCGCATTCGTTTTATTTTAAACACTCGTAATCTACGAATCACAGAATCAAAGTCATTAAAGTTATGTCTGCTGAATCTTTTAGTAGATAAACATTCTTTTCCCGTGATTCTCCCGACTGATTTTGGGTTTCGCCACATAGCCAGCTATTGAAGAGTTAGTTCACGACTCGGCCACTAGGGCCGCTGTTGAAATCCATGAGGTTTCTCGAGAGAGAGAAAATTTGTTGGCGCGTAGCAGTTCGACTTACACTATCAAGTGGCGCGCGTTGTTTCGTGTGTGCGAGGCGAAAAAGTTGTTTTTACACGTCACAACACCTGTTTTGTTTCACGACAGGTAAGTACGAAAATACATAGTTCCTTCATTTGGTTTGTCTATGTATACAAAATCTATTTTTTTGCATATTCATCAAATAATACGCGAATGTCAGCTTCAAATCATCGCACAATATGGAAAAAGTATTCCTTATGATGAGAACATGAAAATCCCAGCACATTTATCGATATTGTGCTTTTCCGTATGCCCATATTTCCACTTCTCTCCTATTTTCGAAATAATATAATCCGTGAGTTTGCTATCTGTATTATTAAATGTTCGAGAGCTTTAATTTTATAGGCTTAGCGGCTAAACTGCCCGTCTTTTTGAGTTAAGATAGGGGCACTATTTAAGCGGAGAGAGGACGAGAGGAATAATATATATATATATACAGAAAAATATGTTAAAAGTTAGAATTTTAATTTTAGCTGAAGATTTCAATGTGTAGGCTAGAGAACATGTGTGTCAATGACTTGCTGTACTTCTTTATACAATAAATTTTCTGTAAAATTGCAACTTTTCTATTAAGATAATTTAAGAAATATAAAAGATGAGAATATGGTTTATGCGCTTTAGTATATAGAGTTTTTAGGCTTCTCTACCGAAGTAATAGGATACTTAGAAATTCTGCCCGAACCCCGCAAATTTTCGAGCACTTCGTAACTTGACAATTATTACAGTTAATAGTTAAAAGCCTGACATCCCCCACAATTTTGGCTTCACACTTGCCAAACTAAAAATGCTGTCAGAATCCCTACGGGCAGATCTTTTAAATTCCGGATTTGCCCGTGTAATATATATTGACTTAAAGATTAATTTGTCTCTAGCACTTAAATTTATTTAGATCTTAAAAAAGGGAAGGAAAGGTGACTACTTTGAGGTACCGAGCCGTCATTTAGTTTGTGTGTGACCAAAGAAAACTAGGGTTAAAGTTCTTAGAGAGGTTAACTAAAAAAAAAAAAAAAAACAGCATGTTCGCATCGTCATCAGAAGAGCTCAAGTTCAAATCCGCGACCAGATAGCTTGTCTGAGGTTTCTTTATAGTTTATTGACATTATATCAGGCGAGCTGATAGTAGGCCCTACCTTAAATAAAAGCCATGGCCTCTACCTACCTCGTTCCGTTTTCCATGAATAGAATAAAGAAAAACATATGCCGTGACAGTTTTGAATCGTCAAGATCGTTTACCCTCAGGTTTCCCGCTTTGTATTTTTTCGCAGATTATTAACGCAACGAGGTCAGCAAAAAAATGGAAGTTTCATAGTGAATACCGTGTTTGGCATTTCAAAGCATATCATTGGCTTCTTTATCTTCTTTTATTCATCTCTCAAGCATAACTTCAATTGCGTATTGCACCCCTCAATGTGAAATCTCTCCCCCCAATGTCCTAACCAGTTTAATGTAATGTTCTTTGTCTCCAGTATTGTTTATCTCCATCACTCTATTCAATGCTTTTTTATTACTACTTCTGTATCCAACTGATTTTTTCCATCCTTCTTCAAGTCCACATTTCAAAGGTCTCCCATTTTCTTTCAATACTCTTTCACAGAGTCCACATTTCTGCTCCATACAAAACATTTCGTCAATCTCTTCGTCGATTGCTTGTTCATCGATTCGCTGAAGAGATTCTTTTGAGTAAACTCCTTTTTCGCCTTTACTATTCTGGCCTTGGAAGTAGTATTAGGTGAGAATATGAAACGTGAATAAGAAGTCAGAGCTTACAATATGTGAGCGTTCCCTGTTATCAACTTCACAATTTGCAACAGTTCTTGCTTAAATTCATGAATAGTTTTAACACTGAACAGTACAAGTGTAAAGCGGCCATTAAAATTATATTTTAATTGTGAAACATTCCATAATAATCGAAAAAAACAAAAGAAGGCACTCAATATTTTTGTATAATAATCTTGACAGTAGGTGACAAATTTCGTGGTAAATAGGGGAAGATCAAGATTTCTCCTTTGCAATATTCCTCTCTCACAATACGTTACATGCTTGAATAACATTAAGTTGTAAACGTTTGATTTTTCTCAGTTAATATCTTATATTTCGCATATTGGTTATGGGAACCTAGCCATTATTCGCTGCTAAAACTTTTCAGCCTCTTTCCTGTATGGTAATGTACAGTAGCTAACAATTTTTGTTTTCTGTAGTTGTATGGCAATTTGATGGAGAATTCTGTTAAATTACTCCAATAAACACTGTACTGATAAATATAGGTGTTTCTTTCCTATCTTGACACTTAATTTCTCCTTTCTTGATATTCTTTTTATACTTTCTCATATATTTTGTTGTTGTTGTTGATTTTCACTCTTCTTTTCACCTTCTTTTGAGCTTTCTCACTTGTTCACTTTTGTAATCTAAGAAGTTTTATTTTTTTATGTGAGACGAAACGTTGAGTGTTTTTTTAGCTGTTTGCTACAAGCGTTAAAAAAACTCTGATGTTATATATTTTCTTTATTAACACTCCTGCGTGTAAAATACTATTTCATGTCTCTTCTGCTTTTTAGTCTTTTTTATACTCATCCGTATTTTTTTTCTCTTAATATCCAAACACTCCGTCTTCTTGTTTCAATTTTTACCTTTAGTTGACACTCTGTTGAAGTTAGATGTGTGAGATGGGATGTTAATAGGACATCTTATTATCTTTTAAAAATGTATTTTTTTTTAATTATATTCATTTCTTTCTGATTTGATTCTCTACTTGCTATTTAGTTTTATTTCTCTCTATATATATTTCTGTTTAGATTTTCAGGAAATGGACTCAAGGGTTTCGGGAAAAAAGCAGGGAATGTCAATTTCTAGCGATTTTGTGCTATATTGGAAAATTGAAACGACAAAACTGTCAAAGAACGACCACAGGAGGAGACATTATTACATTTTTATAGAGCCGTTTAAACAATAAACGATTAAGGAATTAAAACTTTATTTCCTTAATAAACCTGTTTTCTAGTATTTCTTGTTTTCTACCGACACCCTTCAACTAAGAAGCTTCTTTGTTCCATCTCTGATTATCTTATTCTACGTATGGCTTCTTAATCTGATTTATTAAAATGTATTGTTTCTATTTGTTATCATCTTTTTATTCAAATAACGTTTTTTGTGTCTAAATTTGTTAGGAGTTCGAATCATTTATTATCTTCTCTTGATCAGTTCTATAGTTTCCTATTTTTCCTTTTCATATTTCGATATATTATTTTCGTAAGAAACTTTAGAGAATGTATCCTATTTTGAGTGTTGGGTTACTTATCAGTGAATTTACTGGAAAAGAAGACAGGTATTATAATCTGTACAACGAATTCATTAGAGAGCTTTCCTATGTTTATCTTATATTTAGCACATTGAAATAAGATGTGATTGACCAATAACATCAGAATTCTTTTACTTTGCAATTAATTTTATCCTCATCTGTTAGTTTCCAAGAATACTTTAAAATATTTGATCGATTGAATTGTTTTTAATGTTCGAAACGAGCTAATGAGCTTTCGAGCACGGGACCTACAGTTTCCCACTCCTTTTGGTGGATCCGGTGGGAATTGAACACGTGACCATGCGCACAGAAGTCCAGCGCGCTAACGGGGAAATCTTACTGTGATTGCATTTTCAGACCTATTACTCACTTGCAGATTATAAACTATACTATAAACAGGTGCGGCAAACAAACAATCTTTGCTCTGTACACTGACTGACTATGTAAACTGTTAGGGGGGTGGAAAGAGGGTAGCAGAAACACCAAGCTCAGCCGTGACAGACAATTGTCCTTATGTTTTGTGTCCACACCAGAGGACAATTATTGGTATCTTTCATCTCCGCCGGGAGACTACTCTCTGCACTGAGTCTATGGAGTAGTCCGCCGACTGTCGACAGACAGTTGTCTACGTGTCTGTGGACAACTGTCTACAAGTGAGTACTAGGCCTTACGGGAAGTTACATGTTTGTGCACGAGAAGTGTGAATGGATGAGAGAAGCATTATGTTCATGGCAAGAAACAAAGGAAGTACAAAACAGGCAGTGACAGAGAATTTATTGTAATCTGTTAACGTGAGTAAAAATAAATGTAAGAATCTAAATGTAGCATAAAACATTATTAATCATGATCTGGCAACATTTTATAGAACACGATTCTGTGGGAGGACCTGATTAAGCCATTGACCTCTATCTAAATATGACACTGGACTGATCGATGTCATTAATTTTAATGAATATATGAAGTCAGAGAGCGGAGGGAACAGTTAATTTCTATTGTCTGCTTTTAGTCTAAATCAATATGGACCAATTTTTCAACTGTAACACAGTTTTTTAGGCTTTGTTCGTTCTGTTTTTATTTATACCTTAAATTTTGCAAAAACATAAATACTATTTACAACATGTACAGTCCGGTACGTGCATAAGCAAGAATTAAAATATTAATGAAGACTGATTCTACAGCGATAATAAGCGTAAAAAAACTACATTAGAACCGAAAATTTTGTTTATATTCGTTGAAGCTGGAAGTGAACAATTATGGTTAAATATTTCCCTGGCGTCTATCTTTCGACACTAGTCGATTACTCCAATATCGTTACGTAGAGAAAGAAGTGTTTATCTGTATTTTTGAAATGTTAATTTCATAGAAAAAGAACAACAAAAAATAATTCGTGTTTTGTCAGTGCTTGTTAACATATTTACTTCATACGGAGCAAGACTATTACATTTTTTATTTCTTTGTATTTTACACATTAATATTCAAACATTTTCCAGAGAAAAAGAGCGATCACATTATAATGAACGCTTTCGCGCACTCCACAAGCACCCAACGTAACTGAAAGCATCGCTGCAACCGAACAATGTATGGGAACATACAGTATGATCCGTATTGATCACACCATCCGCGAAGTTAAATCAACAAAGTGTAATGTTTTCGGCTTATAATGATCACACGTAACGTGTTTCGAATTGCTAATCTGGTTTTAAGTTTCAATTTTACGAACAGAATTATATAACACTGTGAATATACGAGCTTGTATGATAACATTGAAGCCTATCACAGCACGTAAATCAGTTTATTACTTTTACAGTGAAGTATTTTTGTAGATTTGTTTTCTTTTTTAAGTCAAGAAATTATTGTGTTTTACCTTGAAACTATTACTTTCATATCGTGTCATTTCATAGCAGTCAATTAATTTCCATAGGCATTTTAAATCATTTGTAGACGTTGAGAGGAGCAAATCATGTAATCGATTTTTATTTTATCCACTTCCAAACTAACCAGACATCTGAAACTTTGTACAAAGTCTTAAATGCAATAACAACGCATTGTTATGTGAAAATTTCTTAGATTTGTCTGGAAACTCTTAAGTCAAAGTTATCCATTAATTATTACGAGTAAGTTAGATGAACTTAGCAGTTATAAATTTTACAGCTGAATCATCGGTTTGTGATAAACCTGTTTTATATTCATTTGTACTGTATTTAAATAATTGTGCTCTTACAACTTAATGTTCTCCAAACTTTTCAGATTCTAGTCCTATTTATTTTTAAGATACTTTTAAATGTATAAAGCGATTGTTTGCTATAGCCAGACTTACTCATCTGGTTTAGAATTATATTTTACAGATTTAAACGGCTTTTTCAGTATTCAACAAGCTTCTATCTAAATAAAAGTGAATGTTTATCCGCTTCTGTATTTGTCCTTTATACAATCTACATGTTTACACTTATTTACAATAAATAAATAAATAAATAAATAAATAAAATACACAATAGGAACTAAACTAGATCCTAGGGGTACTTCCAAGAAGTCCAGTTGTCAGTGTTGCCAACATTTTTTTAAAATTAAATTTCTTAGATTGCTTCCATACCGTTTGACGTATCAGCACTAAACTTGGCATAAACATTATTCCACACAATAAAAAATTATCGTGGGTTTCCCCGTCTCCTATCATTCCAGTTGTCAGTGTTGCAAGCTTATTTTAAGTTTTCAAATTGATACCATTCAGTGCCTACTCAAACTGCAGGTTGAAGCTGTTGAATTATAGAAAAAGTTCCCGGAATCTGGAATTACGGCAACTTCGGTTAAAATAATGAATGAGGATACATATGTATGTTATAACATGTAAAAGAAATCTCGTGAAATGTTGATAAGAAACCTATTTGTAACGAGGACAAAATAGTTTTTAAAAAGAAAATATATGCTTTAATTACAAGATATATCAAAAAAGGAGAAAACAAGCTTTTTCTCATTTTCTTATATATTTTCAGCTATTTATAATTTTAAATAATTATGACTTGAAGATAAAAACGTGAAGTACTTATAAAAAAATATTCACTGTGAAGCATTTTCAGGAACATTCCTGAAAATGCCAGGCAACGTAAGTGCCTGGAAATTGCCACTAACTTGGCTGATATAAATAAGGTATAATTGAGTTTTCAGGGTTACTGCAAGTAAAAGAAAAAAATACGGAAGCACCAAAGGGAACGCGAACACGAGTCGTTCAGTTTGAAGTCCAACGACTGGATCATGTCGTCAGCCATAACTCATAAGTGAACATTTGAAGATAACAATATAACGGGTCAAAAAGGCGTTGTTTGAATTCCGAAGACGTAAACTAATTTACTCCCACTTGTTACGCCACGCTTCAATCACTTTTCGATTTGTCAATTAGGATTAAGAATACACATTAATTGAGAATAATTTCCAGGATTTCTGCCGATAACGGCATATAGTGACATTATTTTGGCGCGTAATGACTCAGTGGTAGTCCTCGGTTTGATCCCGACTCGTGTCATGTGGGCTTTGTGATGGACAAACACCATGCGTGTGGGTTTTCTTTGAGTTGTCCCGTTACCTCCCGCTTTGTTAATTCCATCAATTCTGCTATCGGATCATTCCGTGGAAAATGATCACAAAAAACTGCACTTCACAACATGACCATCTCCGACTTTTACAAAGATTTGGTGAGTTTATGCTACTCACGAAAGTATGCCATCATGCCAATTTTAGTCATATATGCCCCATAGTATTTTGAACAAATGAACGTCAAAGTTTTAAAAAATCGTCTTTTTTTTTTAGCGCGGCAAGATATTTTCAAATTGCAATATCTCAGCCCCTAATTGATCTAGAAATTGCAAACAAAGTTCGTTATGCAGGAATGGAAAAAGTTTCCAACAATATGTAACACTTCTATATAACAACAATACAGTACTTCATACGAAATGTGATATGTGCAATACAAATTTAATTCGGGTTGGCAACAGTGCAACGCTGACATAACTTGGTCCAGTATAGACACGCCCTCTCCCCTCATAGGTATATGGATCCAGCAACGTTGAGTTTCATTTCTTCCTTATTTTTTACTTTACTTGGATATATCCTTACATAAGAACAATTCTCTATGAGCTACATTGGGTCTTTATTGGTCGCATAGCAACGCATATTATTTTCTATCTTCTGATCCCAGATTAATTTTCTCATATGTTGTTTAGTACGATTAAATACCGAATACATTTTTTAAATCAAAGAATCGCATTTTGAAATATTCAAGCCATCAAATATCTGACGTCAGATCATCTTGACTTCATTTATACATAGGGATATTGCATATCGTTGGAAACTTTATTCCATTGCCTGTATAACGAACTTTGTTTCAGTGTTCTATATCAATTAGGGCTGAGATATTGCAACCTGAAAATATCTTACCGCACTAGAAGGACGAATTTTCTTAACTTTGACGTTCATTTGTTCAAAAACTATACGACATATGGGACTAAAAGTCGACATTGTGACATACTTTTGTGAGTAGTATAAACTCACCAAATTTAGTGAAAATCGGAGATGGTTAGGTTGTGGCCTGTGTCGATTTGAAATAGCATTGTCCTTTCATCATCCATTCAGACTGAGCCAAAGTTCCTAAAGGCCTAAAATAAAATAAAATTCAAATTTACACTTTTTCTGAATATATTAGGAGATATATGAAGGAACTTTCCCAAAATGTTTAGCAGAATTCTGGTAATTATCACGTAAAAGTAATCACAGTATTTTCCGCTTTAAATTTACTTTGTTATTATAATTTATACAAATTCTGTAGATAAATAAAAGTTTTGATCTTGTAGGAGGAGGAAAAAAATACAAAACAGAGACTGTAATGTGAAGGATATGGTACAGTAAACTCTCGATTATCCGCGGTCTTCCTTTCCTATTTTTCAATTGCGATGCATCACTTTGTGACAAAATATTGTTAAAAATCTTCAATCACAAATAAAGAAGAGGTGTTTTAACACGAAAAAACAAAACAAAAACAGCTACCCATTTTTTTTGTATGTAAAGAAAACTGCTGTTATTAAGTCATAATTGTATGTAGAAATTGTTCGAAAGTATTTTCTTGTTGATTAGTGTAATTTTTCGGCCATTATCCGCAGAATTCGGTAATCCGTGGTTGCCACGGCACCCAATTTCATGGATTATCGAGTTTACTGTATACTACAATGTCTACTGTATACTACTGTAAACGTTTCCAAACCTCAGATTTCTTGCAGTCAATACTACTTCATCGTGTACCTCCTGCTCTACCCTACCACGCGTGGGGAAATACTTGTGCCCACACCGGGCGTAGAACACGAGACTTTTTCATTACAAGGGGGCAGTAGAGAAACCTCTCCTTGATTCAATTTTTTGAATTTTATTTTATGGCCTTTAGGCATCTAAGGCTCAGGCCGGGGCAGGGGAGGGTAAAGGATTTGGGAGGGTGTCGGCCGGGGCCTATGTTAAAGGTACCACCCCGGTATTTGCCTGGTGTGACTGAGGAAAACCCTGGGAAAACCTCAATCAACATGGTCGGTGTAACAGCCTAGTTGCTGTTCCATTTTTATATTTATTTTCTCCCCTTTTATTTTCTTAGTCTCCGTTCCGTTTACTTTCTGTGTGTTCTCCTTAGCTCATTCTCTTTGGTTGGTTTTAGACTCTTTGAGCGTGTTCCGTTTGGATTTTGCTTTGGATTTTTATCGTTATCCATCCAGGTTTTCGTTAGTCACGCAGCAATGACTTGGATCTAACGCTTGTCTTTGATTGGACCCTAGTCAATGCTTCGTGACTTGTTTTTTGCTGATTGGTGTGAATCAGCCTTCTTCTCCGTTTGCTGGGAGAACTGCTCTCTCACGCCATGTTAGTTCAGTTCCAATTTTAATGACGAAGCGACTAGATGCATGGGCTTTCCGTCATCTGTACTTCCTAAGCCCTGTCTACGAGAGGTAGATATAAACACTAAATTTAGCATAATTTTCAATTTCGACTGATTTCGTCTACTCAGATGCAATATATTAAATCGTATTAAGAAAAATAAAACCGATACAAGTGCTACCAGGACTATTCAGCTACATCATTATTTCGGAATTCTCAACTCATTAAAATTAGTTATTATTTTGTTTTGAGATTATTTATTACAATGTACAGTATGTTCTAAGTTTCAGTATGGGGCCGCTATTAACCGAATTCTTACATTACAAGTATCGGTTTGTTGGATTTCAATAATCATATGCCAATTTCTCGTCTCCAGTTTTCCAAATCTATTCGAAATTCCCGGTTAGTCATGTTTGACAGCTACCGCATATTTTCATTACTTGATCAAATTAGCAACATGTCTGTTCGGCTATCTTTGCGTACCGTTTTGATGTTAATAGTAAATTTTAATTTATTCGACATGGTTCGATAATTTTGGTTTCAACTCCAGCCACTATTCTCCGATAAAAAAGTCACATTTTATAACAATATTGTGTATTTTCAAGATTTATTCAGAACGTCTTTTGTATATGGTAGTAATCATCTGTAATGACGTCACACCATTAATAACGTTAAAGTGATTCTTTCTTTACCATGTATTTTGGACTAGAACTTCTTTCGTGTAAGTAATACTGTGCTAAAACTTTTCTAAATTATACAACAATATTTCGGGAATAATTTGTGAAAATGTCAACGAAATTTATTAATTATTATAGAAATTATGGACATTTATGTGTGACTACGTAACTTTCAGTTCTGCTTAATTCAATGTATACCAGCGATTCAAATTTGTTTGTTTTTACAATTCAACTGTAATTCTGTTCCGATTCTTATGAAACTATCATATACGTAAACGTGCAATGTATACATTCAGAGTAATAAATTGAAATTTTGAAATTTTTATATTTCTTCGAACAATCTTGAGTTTATGTTCAGTGAACGTAGTGTAGAAACCTCTCAGTTAACCAGGTACGATCTACGGCATTAGTTGATAATCCTCTTACAGTGTTTAGTAAGATTTATAAAGTGCAGTGAGTTATTTAATGTTTGACTTGATATCTATTGGAAATTAGCTACAAATCGTTACGTGAAGTTGACAGCAATTGATACTAATTATTTCTGTGTTTCGGTAAACCTATCGTATTGAGTGATGTGATTTTAATTAGATTAGATCGGTTCATAAATCCGTAGACCAGTGGTAGGATTCTTTCGCCAGCTGAGAAGTGATGACTTGGGAAAGGAACTATATATTGAATTTCTGGTTATTTCTGCGTTGACATATGAAGTGACTCCAGCATGTGATTTGTATGAATAAATATTATTTGCATTTTGCGTTATGACACTACGTTTGGATTGAGTTGCGACCGTCATTCGTACGTGTTCGTTCGTCTTTATTTCAGGAATTGCGATTCCGGACTACAGGTGTGGCCCTACTAAGGTAAAGGTAAGACATGGTCTTTTGCCACCCTGTAGACTTCGAAGTGAGTAAAGACATAGTATGAGTCACATTTGAGTCGTTATGCTTATCATCGTTTGAGATTATTTCCCAAGTAAAGATTTGCGTTTTTCTTTCTTAATCTGTCGCTAATCTGAACCAGCTGGTACTTCAGAGTATGAACTGACGGTCTAATTAAAAGATTGGAGGTGTCGCCTTACCGGTATTTCCTCCCTCGATCTAAATTAATTTTTTTACAGCGATCACAAGGATCTGAAATCCTCTTTCCCAGATATTCTTAAATCTGGAAGGCATTTCTGCGCCGCTCGTCTGGGGTGTAGAAAATGTTTGGAGCTAGAGGTTAGGTTAGATGCGTTGCGTGGGTACTCTAGGCTCCTGGCGACCCTATTTGTCTGTGTGATCCTCTTTTGGGATCATTAGGTTGGGGACGTTTCATCGGCCGCTGGGATCGAGCCCACGACCTCCCGAATGCTACACGAACGCTCTACCACTGAACTACGGCGGTTCGGTCTCATTCATTGGAGACCTGGGACGGCTTAAGCCACACATTTGATTCTAGTAAAAGAAACAACTGAAATCATTGAGAAGTCAACAATATTTCATTTAGTAAACATTTGTGGCCAACAGTAAAAGAAACAAGAAAAAACGGATAAAGTAACAAATTACTAAATATAATTTAAAAAAAATCTATTTCAATACATAATTTGATTCGCGGACACCCACAAAACACTTCGAAGATCCGCAGGGGTCCGCAAACTACAATTATTTTGAAATACCTTGATCTATGTAGCACGTAGGAAAGTTTGTAAAGGATTCACGGCGCCTGGTTAATTAGGCCACCCAACCAATTCATAAGTAAGCTTGGCTGCATATGTGCCAGGCGCACTATCGTGTGTATTTGGATACAATACTTTTTCTGCCACAATAAGCGGATTCTCAAGACCTTTCCATCCGTCCTGATATTTTGCTTTCGATCCAGGATAGGGTAGGGAAGAAGGTGTTCGAAAGAAGTTGACCTAGTTTGAAGATGTAACTCGTTTGAAAGAGAAAGATGCCTGGAGAAACCTCAGTCAAGATAGGCGGTCGCTGTTGTTCCCAAGAACTTTCGATTGGTAAATTTATGCTCTACCAACTGAGGTATGGCCGCTTGGTGCTTTCCTTTTTGTCTTAGAGTACGAAATCTTCATTAGTATAATCATCTGTGCTCTTCTTTTTTCTTTCAGCCGTACCTTCAAATGCTTACTTCAGTCTACAATGTCCTAACCAGTTTCATTTCCCCTACTTTATTGTCTTCATGACTGTTTATTTCTCCTCTACCCTCTTCACCAGTTCCTATTTTAGCTTATATTTTATCTAAATGAATTTTACCAGTTTTCTTCTAAAGAACTCTAAATGAAATACACTGCACAATACAGATAATCTGTAACATAATACAAAAATAGTTTTACTGGTCAAAAAAACAAAAGAAAAAAAACGAAAATCCAAAAGTCTACCTAGTGGCCATATAAGAGAAAAACAATAAGAGGTCACACGAAAACATACAAAAGAAGCAACTGACGCCATATCGTTCAACCTGGCTGGACGGGAAATGATCATCTGACACACTACCAGACCCCCCTCCCTGCATACTGATGCCATATAGCTAATTTTTTGGTTAGCTTATTCACAATCGGGGGGGTCATGGCCCGGGGTCAATCAGGAACATGGCCATAACACGGACACCTACCTTATTACGAAATGAAAAACAAAATCCCTATTAAGTTAGTTAAACTTTGTTGTTTGAATTGTGTTTTAAGTGTATGAAATAATCTTTGTATTAAATTTCTTCACTTGTACTTTTTTCTTATCTTTATAAATAGTTGTTCAAGTTTCGAAAATAAACTTCTTATTACGTTTCTTAAGTCTTTAATTGTTTACGTAATTTATTTTATTTCTGCAGACTAGACAGATAGCTGAGGCCGTCACGTGTCTTAAAGATTACGTCCCTTGGTGAGATTTGTTCCCTTAGCTAGGATATAAAAGATTTTTAATTTAGGTTTCAACCGGGCACTCCGTTGGTAAAACTGGAAGAAAACTCGGAAAGAATGACCAATCGCAGGACTCATTCCTGTGTCCTTCTCTCCGAAATTCGAGACCTTAACCATTAGATCATGGGAGCTGGATTCACATTCTTAAGTTTACGAAATACATCTTGCATTTTATCTTGAGTCAAGGTTATGACCCGAAAATCCCTAGAGAAGGTGAACCTATGGTGGTTGGACGTTATCTTCTAACTGATGAAGATGATGTCCTAATGACAGGACCTACAGTTTAAAGTGAATCCTGAAAAACTTGTGTTCCCATAGGGCATCAAAGGCAGATCTTCTTGATTACAAAGCGCGAGCGTTACCACTTACTTATCGACTAATTTTAATTGTTTTTCTTGACTTTTAATACGAATTCTTCTTATCTGTTTCAGCTAGGGTTCCCAACTATGGGTTGACCCATTCGGGTACAAATATTTGCCGATAGGTCTGTGCATACTCATTCATCTGGGGTTGACTTAAGAAGCGAGGAACATACCTTATACTCGAGAAATTTGTAAAAAACAACAACAACAAAAAACACTTGCCCTGTTTCTAGCGCACGCGTGAATACTTTTTTAAAGTTTGAAGTCACTCCTCAGTCCCCCCTTCCCTCCTTTTGCTTCTTGCAGCAGCCTCCAACAAGCAACCTCTGGAAACCCGATGCCAACCACGGTACAACTAAGCTATGTTATCAGCAAAACAAAGGGTTTGGGGGAGGGCAGTTGTTCTGTTTACTAAAATTACGCATTGTTTCATTTGAGAAAACACTGCGATTGCGATAACTGTACACTTGCATTTTTTTTGTACGTACGGTATATTCATTATTCAAGAAACGGAAGATTGAATTCCGGGATTAAACGTTCTGGTGAACAAAAAATTCCTCCGGGACAAGACGCTGAAATCCTTGTTAATCCCTCCCAAAGTGGGGGCAGTTGGGAATCCGTTTCAGCCTTCACAGAAGCACCAAGTGAGCAGAAAACATTTCTATAGTGATTTGTCTCCGTAGTTATTTCTTGACGGTGAATGACATGAAGAAGTACTACCAATAGAAAAAGTTTAAAATATTCTATAGCAAGGAATACATTAAGCTTAGTGTAAACCAACGGTTTCTAACGTTAGATGTCAGCACGCACTCCGTATGTCTCTAATGTATTATATCGATGTACGAAATTTCAATTCTGCTTCTACAAACTCAAGTCTAGAGAATTCAAACTTTCAGAGAATAAACCATTTCAAGAGTCGTACCTGTACCGATTTCCTATTTTCTTTTTTGTTCATTATTGAAATCGCTTGATTGTTGTAGTGAATATCTAAAACTACAACAGTGAAGCTCTTTCAACAATGAAGAAAAAGGAAAATTAAAAAAATAGGCACGGATAGAACTCTTGAAACGGTTATGGCTCCACATTTAGCTACTCACCAATTCAGACCACACATTAACTTAAACCTAAACATTTCCTAGTTCACAAGAATTAAACCTACTCGTACAAAGCTATCTGCTTGCTTATTACATTGAGATCTCAACTTACCTCTTTTAAAGCTCATTTACATAAAATACAGATATCCAACTCACCATATTGTGACTATGATAATAACGAGAATATAGAATATATTTAATCATATTTTATTTCAATGCAAAACATATGAATAACATACAATCTCATTTATAAAAACTTTATTAAAATAACATACCCGTTACTAACTTCAATGAATTCATTAGTCAACAATCCCACAGAAAAACTAGGTGACATTTATTTTTATCATTCTCAAGAAAAATTAAACAGAGCTGAAAAAATACGTCCTACGCGAAAACAAACCAAAAAGAACGTTAAGTAAAGTCCTTCTCTGACAGATCCAACATGATATTGGCAAATATTTTACAACATTTCAATTAATTACCAATTACTAACGCAGTCAGGTTTCTATCAATGAACCACATGATAATTCCACCTTTCCCTTTCTTTCAGTTATCCTGATATAATTATATGTAATTAATTTAACAAATTTGAAGCTCTTTTATTGCATCAAAACGACCTTCAAATCTTTAAATGAATCGAAGTTTTTTTTCACATGAGAATTCTACTAACAAAATGAAGTTCGAACATAGTATTACTTCAGAATTAACTCATAAACTTTCTTCATTTAAGTTACTCTAATGGGTGAAAAAGAACATTTAAGATAAAAATAAAAAAAGAAGCAAAAACTTTATTTCAATTGATGAAAACTAACTTCATCAAGTGAATACAGGACTCAAGCCGTTCAACATTAAAGAATTAAACCGAGCCGTCGTAGCTCAGTGGTAGAGCGTTGGCATAGCATTCGTAACGTCATGGGTTCGATCCCAGCGGCCGACCACCCTGACTAAGATTTTTCCAGGGGTTTCCCTCAGATACACCAGGCAAATGCCGGAATGATACCTTCAGCATAAGCCCTGACCGACATCTTCCCCCATCTTTTCCTCTTACCTTATCTCGACCTGAACCTTACATTAATAAAACGAGCAGTCTTCATTTACAACAATGAGAGCATACTACCATAACAGTGTGGAAAGAACAATGTGATACTTCAACAATAATAGTCTTACATTAGAAGTCTGAACAATTAAAACATTCCAACATTCCATTCATACAACACTTCATAATAGGCATATATAATTTAAGAACTCTCCAAAAATAAAGGAAGTATGATATGGTGCAGGTACACTAGGGGACATAGATATCTCGTATTACTCGGCCTGAGCCCTAGATGCCTAAAAGCCATAAATAAAATTCAAATTCAAATCTCCTAATACTGTACAGTCACAAACAACTTTAGGAAATGGTTATGAACATCTTCCCTGAAAGTTTGAACTCCTGAATTTGAAGGATCAGCATTGCAATTTCATACAATAATAAAAAAAATACATTATAGATATACGGAGATAGTGCTGCCATCTAATTTTAGAAACAGTTACTTTACACTTCTTTAGTGACCAGGAAATAAGAAACCATTTCGTCTTTCATGTCTTCACTCATCCAAGCAAGTGGAATCCAGTTCCTCATCCAGAGAAGCTTGTTTCTGTCCAATAAATTAAACGTTGATCGTGGAAAGATCTGGAGAACTCTTTCCCCCTAATTCAAAATCAATAATCTTGGGCTATTAGCTTCTAGTAGTGATTTGAAAAGTAAGTTTGAGTCTTTTCCTTTTTTCCTCTCATTCTTTAAAGCCGATACAATCAAAGCAATGGAGCTGAATTCTGGCAGTGGCTGTCAAGTGCAAAGTAATTTATCGCTCAAAGGCAACCTGTTCAAGCTAAATTTTCTCCTACCCTTGCGTCTGTACAACATGTCTCTGCTGAGCGAACAAAGAATTTATTTAGCTCCGAAACGCACAAATCTTCAACGACAAGAAAGAGTTTTCTTACCATTCTTTACTTTATTTATGTTTTAAGCTATCTCTATATTCTGAAGTAATTGAAGTATTTAAAACAGCATAAAATATTCAAAATTTAATTATATAATTACTTTAAGTACTTTCATGACTTGAGTACTTCACAATATGCATAAAACCGGAAATTTGCTTCTTTTCTGTGAAACCTATACTAATCTACACCCCTTGACGGATTGGAATAGCATTTAGCACATGTGTTCCTTAGGGTCTGTAAGGATTAATTAGCGTATCAAGAGGTTGGCACCATCCTTCAAAGGGGATGAAAACAAAATAAAGCATTCATTCCATTGTTTATAACAATGAAATAAATCAATTGTTAACATTTATAGTTTCAAACAAGAATATGCAATAAATAAATAGTTTTTTTTTAAAAAAAAGTCAAATTTTGATTCTTACAAACCAGAAATATTTAGATTTAATGTTTAAAAGGAGAGTAAATTTAATTAATTAATTAATTAGTAGTATTTGAAGAAAGTGTAATATGTAATATATGGATAAATACTTCTACTAATAGTAGTAATAGTAGTTGTAAGATAATAATAGTAGTAAAAACAAGGTCACGAAGAGATAAAAAGTTGCTTAGCATCGGGCAACACATGTTTCTACTCGGTGCTAAACTCCTAACCTCGCGATTAATATCAAGGAAGTTGAAATTGAAAACACGCAGAAGGGTTGTTCTGCCGGTAATACTTTACGATTCCGAAAGTTGAAGTATGACCCTAGCAGATGAACATAAATTACGTGTTTTTGAAAATAACCCTTTGAGAAAGATATACGGCCCGAAGCGGGACGAGATGACTGGAAAATGGAGGAGATTGCATAATGAAGAACTTCACGGACTTTACAACTCACCGGATGTTGTTAGAATAATGAAATCGCGACGACTAAGGTGGGCATGTAGCTCGGATGGGAGAGAAACGAAGATTATATTCTATCCTGGTTGGTAAACCGGAGGAAAAGAGACCGTTAGGAAGACCGAGACGACGTTGCGAGGATAATATTAGAAGGGATCTTCGAGAAGTAGGTGTTGGTGATGAAAATTGGCTTGATTTTACTCAGGATAGAATCCTATGGAGATCGTTTGTTACTGCGGCGATGAACTTGCGAGTTCCGTAAACCATAGAGTAAGTAAGTTGTAAGATTATTATTATTATTATTAGTAGTAGTAGTAGTAGTAAGAGGAGAAGGGGCATAACTGTTAGTGTCGCCAACATATTTTATTGACCCCGCACCAACGGGCGGGGAAATCTGCTTCCCCTGTATTCTGAGTATGAGTAACAATGTGAGTGTGACTAAGCAATATTTTTTAAAACTTGCATGGATAGTCCAATTTCGGAAGCTATGGTTTAAGAGGCCTCAGTACTCTTGCCCTAACTTTTTTCTAGATTTTTAAAAATAACATAAAAATGACGAGCTACAACAATAAAATTTATAAAGTGACCTCCAATAATACTTAAGCATACCTATCGGATTAACTAACTCACAATTGCAATATGTTCGTTTTCGATAAATTTGAACACCTGAGTTATTACGTCATTCTTTACGGGCTTTCAAATCATTCTGTTTCAGAATTTTAATTAGCTCATTTGGCGGGTGATAATGAGTAAATACAGAAGAATTTCTTAAAGAAACAAGGCATTTGAATTTCTTGAGTGAAAATGTAAAAAAATGAAAAAATATAAGTACAAGATAAAATTTCTTGCGTACAAGGGTAAATTTATTGAGTAGACAAAAATTTTGTTTTTTCCAATGGCATTTTAAAACTTTAGACATAAACCTTGCATGCTGTTAAAAACCTAGAAAAAGTTAATTTCTTTTGAAATAACAAGCATCTGCTAATTCTACTAATTATATATTTCTTAATTACCAATTTTCGCTTGTTCTTCCACATTTGCAAAAACAAAGACCAATATTTTAATAAACACTTCACACAATGAATGCTCTTGTGACCATTTAGTTCTTATTTTTCCCGCTAGATGGCAAACCATATTCGCAAATATTCTGCCATCTATGGAGGATTTAGTGTACTACATTCCAACATTTTCCGTGCTACGTGAGTACAATGGTAGATTTTCAAGACGAATTATTTCTTTTGCTGATAGTTTAGGCCAGGAGTCGGCAAACTTTCTGACCAAAGAGCTACTTTTCAAGTATGGAAGTACCAAATATATTTCCAAGTGTATGCAAGTGTGGTGAGCTACCAAATATAGAATGAAGGTTGCTAGATAAATTCCGCTAGCTGGCCAGATAGTAAATTTAATCTTAGGCGAGCTACCGAAAATGTTCGCGCGAGCTACCAGTAGCTCGCCACCGACGGTTTGCCAACCCCTGATTTAGGCATTAATTTCGTGAATGAATGATTAGAAATGGTATAATTTATTGAGCAGAGGTCAGAATTCGTGGATGGAAGCAAAATGTCCAAATTTCACGAGTATTCCGTGAGTTAAAAAGAACACTTTTACAAAACCATCCTTCTACTCCATGTAATTTCTTGAGTGTTTAACATTTCGGGAGTTCACGAGTCGCAAAATTCTGCTGCCTCTACTAATGAGTATTATTGGGGTCGGTTTGGAAAATTTCAGGATTATTGTTCATTTTCCTAGCATTTTTAAAAACAGAAAAGTGGGGGCGGGAGTACTGATGCCTCGTAAGTTCGACACATCTGAAAGATAACGTTCCTAGACAATCACTCTTCCGGGGTCAGGAGGCGTTCTAGTCTTCATTGAGCTACCATATCGGCATTGGTCTGGTGAAACTAATGGGCAAAACCTGGAGAATTGCAATCAGTTTAGTCACAGCAGGGTTGTAAACTGCGCACCTACTTAGTGACGTTCTACATTCTGTGATCGTCATTACTAGACCATAGGACTGAGGTACTAACCATCTAAATGCGAAAGAATTTAAACGTAATTTTATTTTATGTAACTTAATTATATTCTACCGTGGTTGACAACCCGGAGGGAATGAGGCCGTTGGGAAGACAATGGTCATTGGGATGATAATATCAGAAGGGATCTTCGAGACGTAGATGTTCATGATAAGAATTTGGTCAGTGGCGAACATTTGTTACTGCGGCTATGAACTTGCGATTCCGTAAGCAATAGAGTAAGTGAGTGAGTTTGTTAGTCATTGAAAGATGTAAACAGGAAGCAAAGCTTAACCCAGGGTCTCCAACCTACGACTCGCGTAGCGATTTTGATTAGCCTGGAAACAAATTCAATGTTAGTTACTATATTCTTCATTAGATCTAAAAGATAATAATTTAAAACACATAGTTTAGCCCTATTCCTGCTTAACAAATCTGGCCCGCTGACAAAAAAGACTAGAGACCCTTGACCAATAAGAAAAAGCTTTAGAATGCTGGAAATATGTAGTATTAGTAATACTGAAGTAGCAAATCTCCTTGACAAAAATGTTAGTAGTAACGCATTATTGTTCCTGGCCAATGCGTTTACAGCCTCACTAAGATCTTTTTATGAACAAACTGATGTTAGGTCATGATAACTACTTCTAAAATGAATCCAAATCACCTATCAATTTGTTTAATCTAATGCCATTAAACTTAGTTTCACTCAGATCTGAGACACTGTTAGTCAGAGTGAGTTGATCTGTCAACGATTGAACGTAGTGTAGCTTCAACGATGGGCCTCTTAATAATCAGTCGTCTTAATAACACAGCTCAACACATGTTTTCGTGCCGAGACTTTTAAAACTGGTTTTCTGTATATTTTGTGTGCTGAATTCAAATAGATTTGCCTAACAGCTTCAATTTTGTAAAATATGACAATAGTATGATTTGTGTTACTCCATTTTAAATTGGAGTTATGTTTCTGGAAAGAAAACATAAAGAATTGAAGAACATAGCATAATTTTATTTTCTTAATCATTTTGATAACAAAGAAAATTAGTAATGTTACAGTAATACTACAATAACACTTAGCGTTTAGAAAATTACCAAAAATCAAAGGAAAACTTAGTTGACAATATTAGGAAGCTTCTTCTGCGGAACATTCTTTAATGAACTGTGTTAGAACAGTTTCTTTGCAAGTTCCAGCAGCAATCTGCCATCATGTGCGTATCCCACCTTCCCTGAGAGCGATCCTCCATTGTTTTTATATCCTGGTGTAATCTTTCATTTTGCTCATCACTGGTATCACCCACATTTTCAGGCAAGCGATCCAAGATCTCTGAAATTACTGAACATTTTCTGTACTAGCTCGAGATCGTTTTATCAGCTTTGTGGCTGCCCAAAAAGTTTCTAAGAACAAGTACAAATAACGTCCACGTACTTCTCAGCTTCAGTCATTGATGAGTTGTCTTCATTTGGGACCGTCAAAAATTCCTGCTCTAAGTTTTTCTGTACTTAGTCCACGTGTTTTTCGTCCTACGTACACAAAGCATGGTCCACACTGATTAAGAGTTTTCACAAACTGTTTCATCAAGCCCAGCTTTATGTGCAATTGCGGAAAGTTGGTACACGCCCTGTAGTTGCCGCACCACGATTTACTACCTATTGTAAGGTCACCGCTAGGAATCTGGCGATTCTGATAACATAAAATTGGGGCAATATTTACTCAAGATCCAATGTTACATGGGGCTAATCTGCAGGTTGAGGCGTCGAAGTACGTCTGTATGCAGATTACCTGTTTATGAGTTGGGGGCCCCTGTATCTCAAAAACTATAGCTGATAGGGAAAAATATTTCTATATTCGGAATCAGTACACCAAATATAGTCAGAATCAGTTATAATATTCCAGGCACGAACCATTGTTTTTGTGGGGCTGTGTAATCAGAATTACCGGTAGTGCTTAGTGTATGTAGTATGCTGACAAAATGCACCCGCTCGCATCAGTTGCTCAAAGCCATTTTTTTTTCTTTCGTAGGTTTCGTGCTTGGATTTCAGAAGTCAATCTTAGACTTGCAGTTTGATTTGAAACTTTCTTTCTGCTTAAAATAACCAGTCCGAGCTTTTGAAATGCCATTGATACAGTACTTTTTCGCTACTTGCCTTGCTAACAGCTTCGAATGTATTTATTTACCCTTATTTATTATGGCGAAATTAAGGTCGCTAAATCTCTTCTTCCGCTCAACTATAAAGATATATACAAAATGATTAAAATGCGAACGCACCATAAAATAATATATTTCACAAATCTTCATTTTATTTCCTAGAGTCCAGATTGATACTGATACTGTTCAGATAATTAGTCGGGTTCGAGTAAGGCAGGACAAAAAGACCGTAGCTCAGTTGCCGCTCCTGAGTGTTCGCGTCGCATTTAGGAAGTCCTGGGTTTGAAAACAGTGGCCAACCATTCTCACTAAGGTTTGTCCAGGATTTACAATTCATTTTATCTTATCTTATCATAGGTGCCTGAAAGTAATTAGTTACTTCGTATAATTGTATTAAACAATCACCAAAAATGAACATGGCTTATATTAGAATGAATTCAAGTTAAATTTATATACATTTTTCTCTCTTTTAACTAATAGTTAAGTGTGTACATAATACACTCGTAAATTACTCTTGACAGCGTATTAAACCTGGGATATGTCAAAGGCCCATAAATAAATTCAAATCCGTGGAGGTCCGGGAAAACAGGCTACGTTGTCCGATCCGGACCGGAGTCCGCCATTCAAAGACTCTTGATATAATGCACAGATAGACAAACATACACAGCACACACACGCACAGACACAAAATTAAACTTTTCTAACGACTTCAGAGTATGAAGTAGCTAACATCTACAAGTCCACTAAATAAGTCCTAGTAAGTCCACTGTCCACATATTTTTAATTAGACACTTGTAGGTACCCAGCATAATTGGCCATATACTTGAAGACTGGGGGATTCTATGACCTGTATCACACTAAGGGAGTAAGAATGATGTCACTTATTGCACTATATTTTTCGGGGAGGGGGAACATTGTTCGATATAATCTGGTAATGTTACAGATAAATAAAAGTATTTGCAGTAGTCCTACTGTGGCTGAAAGGTGTCACACAAAAACACCGAGAGATTTCTATTGCGTGGGTGGAAGTTCTCATTTTCCCGTTTCAGCGTGATTTTTCGGACATGCGCAGAAAAAGAAAATTATTTCTTATCCTAATCAAACATGCAATTCTGATCAAGTGTTTGATGTCACCATTTTAATCACGTATTTTAACAGAAAATGGGAAATATTCTTAGTGAATGGGAATTGTGACCCTCAAGTGTTTGCTGTCACCATTTTAATCACGCATTTTAACGGAAAATGGGAAATATTCTTAGTGAATGGGAATTGTGATCCCTCAAGTGTTTGCTGTCAACTTTATTTTACTGATTAACTGATATTCTTTAATTTCCTTTGTGTCAAATGATACTCTTAAAACTATGTTAAAAGTACACACTTTCATTCTTCCAGGGCGGGATTCCAACCCACTGCATTACTAAAGAGCCGGTCATACAAAATACTAAATGAAATCAGTTTACACGGTCAGAAATGCGTTGCTCGAACCTCGAAAACACAAACTAACTTACTCCTACTATTTACGTCACATTTTAAACACTTTTTATTTGTCAGTTTGGGATCGGAATACCCATTCATTGAGAATATGTCTCATTTGTGTGAAAATGAGCTATCAAGATGGCGGCAGCAAACACTTGACCAGCATTAGACATGTTGTTACGATTAAGAACGCATTTTACCTTTCTGCGCATGTGTGCAAATCACACTAGAACTGAAAGCTGAGACTTTCCAATAAGGTAAAAGAAATAACTCGGCACTTTGCGAGGAATACTGCTGATTACTGCAAGTACTGACACTCCTCTTAAACATTACGGGATATATCAAGGAGATTTCCCAACATTTTTAACAGTGTACATTTACAGTAACGTTGAATGGAGTTTACTTCTAACCTATAGGCAACTTTGGCTCAGGTCTGAATTGGGTGGGGGAGAGGATTTTGGGGATATTTTAACTAGGATCTTGTTTCAAGGTACCATCTCAGCATTTATTTGGTGACTGAGGAAAAGCCTAAAACAACTTAGTCAGAATAGGTAACTGCTGTGATCCTTCCTAGGACGTTCCGATTGTTTAGCCAATGATCTATCAACTGAGTTATGACCGCTCGGTTTTACAGTAATGTATCGCAGTGAAGCATGAGGAAACCTAGTAAAAAATAAATAATAATCACTGGCATGACAGACCGAAAGGTCCTGAGCCTGCCCCAACGCCATCTGTCCGCTATTGGTAGAACTGCGTCCACCTGAGTGATGGCTGTGTGGTCAGCACTGCGCGCACCTGATCATGAACAAGCGTATTAGTGTGGCCGTCACGTCTTTATTCACGTGACTCCCCAGTTTGCCTCATGACGCTGGGTGGATGCCGAAAAGTGGGACTCCAGCCGGGAATGAGACCACGCGGACGTGAGTCCAACGTTCTAACCACTAGGCTATGGAGCCCCTTTAGTGAAAAATAGTCAATCTTTAAATGTAGGTTTATTTCCTGAGTGTTCAATCTCCACGAATTACATTTGCCCCCTCATTTAAAGAAAGAGGCTGCATCTCTTTTAATTGATCATTCATACAATTTGAGTTTTGGGTTTCCTTTCCCTATCATCCCACATTCTAAACTCAACAACAAAAATTGGTTATATGATTAAAGTATTCAATTGCGGTATCCAACCGAATTCATTAATTATTTAACTGTCTTGTAGAAAAGAAATGAGCCCATTTTGTTACTTGTACTATTCGCTAGCAGATTTCTTTATTATAAGCTTTGTCTTTTGATATCATTAATAAACCCTTTTCCGCGATTCATCATACGTTACTCATGTCTTCCACAGATGAGATTACTCGCTGAATGATGCCGACAGTCTATTAACCGACGCCCTCTTTTCGATTTCTCTGAGAACATCACAAAGTGATTGATCATCCATAACCAACTCTTTTTCTCTTCTTTAGTTTATTAATTCTGGAGCAACGCATCGGGAGTCTGAGCCATCCATCTTTGTACAGAAAGGAAACGATTTAAAGTGTACAAGTGGAGGTCGAAAATAAATCACGTCACCAGCTGACAACTGAACTTGTGACTCCAACGAAGAATTTTTTTTCTTGAGATATATTGCAAAGGAGGCAGAAATCTTTGCTGTCTTGCATAATTAGCTTTTACGTGTTGACTTTTACAAAAAAATCACAGCTCAAATTAATATTATACAAACATTAGTTCTTTGTTAATTCTATATCATACATTTATTACATTGTAAGAAAAATAGAAACGTTCTTTGATATATCCGTTAATGTTTCAGAGTAATCCTGGCAAAACACCGAGATATTTCTTTTGTGCTGTTAGAGGGTTTCAGTTTTAGTTCCAGTGTGATTTTCGCACATGTGCAGAAAGAGAAAACTGTGTCTTATCGTAATGAAACATGCAATTCTGCTCAAGTGTTTGCTGCCGCCATTTTGATTACGTATTTTAGCAGAGATGGGGAAATATCAGTGAATGGGAAGGGGGGGGGATTGCGATCCCTAATTAATAAATAGAAAAAAGAAATTAAAACATGGCGTAAGTCGTGACAGTAACTTTGTTTATGTTTCCGGTAACGCATTTCTGACCCTTCATACTGTTTTCATCTAGCATTTTGTTATCATTGGTAGTTTAGTACAGTCAGTAAGACGCTGGACTTATCACTGAATAACACGTGTTCAAATCTCGCTTTATGTTTTTCTTTTTTCTTTTCCTGAAAACTGAAATATATTCTTGAAAACTACAAGGTGGCTGGATTTTATTAGTCAAATTACTGGAATTATCCAGGCAGCTATATTTCCCTGGCCTTTTCCAGGAATGTTTCTGAAATGTTTTAATAGTGTACTTTTCAAAATTAATCCTGTTTTTTTATCTTCAGATACAAATTTGCTGACGGTAATAGAGCTGATGTAGGGCACTGGATTTGTAAGTTTACTTGTCATAAAACTTTGGATTCGAATCGCTTCTGCGCATATTTGTGGAATTTTAAACTTAACAGCTTGTTGAGGCGAGGGAAGCCGATATCATTAGGTACTACAAAAAAGTTTTCAAACTGTTTTTTCAGGTACAGTTTTTAAAATCCTTTTCTCTCGCAGCTGATTGTCATCAGTAAGTATATACAAGAGTGATTCTGCTAAACTCCCCTCTCTAAGGGTGTCGGCTCCCAAATTCTCGAGCGAAGCCTTAAACTTTAAAAAAAAATATCAAAATTCGATAGAAATCCTGCAATACACCCTCCCAATTTTGACTATACACGCCCCGAACTAAAAATCCAGGCAGAATCCCTGATCTACAACCGTTGCCCTACGAAGCTATACTTGTAATTTTATTGAGTAGAATTAAGTATTTATGAGTGTTGTTAAACAGCTGCCTACACGAAAAAAAATGCCTTTTGGCAGGCGTACAGGCTGAGGTAGATCTCGAAGCTTTTTTTTATTTTCAAGAATTCAAATATCGCCTTATATGAGCGCTATCGAGAAACTAGTTATTGATTTATAGATTAATCATCAAGAGCTTTTCAACGATACCCCACAAGACATGGTTTTAAAAATTTCGAATTTCCCCCACGCACCCACCCTCACAACCCCTGAATCTTTGGTGTCACCATAAACTTCATAGGGAGTACTATAATTTATGCAGACAAAGTTTCCCTCTAAACTCCATATATATATATATATATATATATATTCAAAATTTCAACCCCCTCCTCCAACCATCCCCTTGGGCAGATTTTGCTCATTAACGATTTTGCTGAGCTATTAAGCCTAGAAATAACAATAAAATTTAGTTCAAATATCTTCAAAATTATGGCCGCTAGCGTGTTATATATATATATCATACCGATCTCAATAGGTAGATTTTTCTTCGAAATCTACCTAAAAATAACAAGAGCACTATTGGCTGAGCGACTGTAGATCTACTACAATTGGACCACTATGGAAACGTCATAGTTTGATTAATAGTTGTAATAGAATTCAACTAAAACGATGCTTGTGTTCCAAACACTAGCTCTCCCGTTAATATGGTTAGGGTAGTATCTGAAGTCCAGCCCACAGAAGAATACTGATAATCTACAATGGCAAATTTAACTTCATTTAAAGATCTAAATACTGCTTTCTTGAAATCAAATAATCTCAAGAAGAAATATTCCTTGAATCATTTCCATATATTAGCATCTTTGAAAAATGAGAAATTCCATGTTCAAACACATCCTAGTTAGCAAGAAATAATGTACCTTCCAAAATCCATCTTTGACAAAACTTAATAATATATTGTAATCATGATTGTGTGTGAAACAATTTCGATATTAACAATATCACTAAGTTCCAATATTTGCTCTGTTTTGTACATTAGTTCTCACATCGTCGGTGAAGGGACGAAGTAGATGTTTTATTAGCTTTTGGAGATTTTACAGGAGGGCGACTTAAATTTTCCGTTCAGCATTATATCTTATTGCTTATTTGATATTTAGTAGGTCTTCTTATCTCCGAAACTAAAAGGAATTCAGGTACAAAATTTTGACAGGCGAGCAGACTGGCAACGGATGGATGGTGGGCATAACTACAAAGAAAAAGCATTTTGTTTTTCAGTTAAACCACTTCGCCCCTTCACCAGCGATATTTGTCACGAATTCGAAATAATTGAGATAAGAGTTAACGGCACCAATTCATAATTTAAACTAATTTATAATAATGTTTGAAGTAAATAGACTAGATTGTAATGACACCATATTTGTCCGTAGTGTTTGAGTCTAATTAGATGTGGCGTAGTGTTTGATAAACCCTAATAACATTTACAATTATTCTCATTAGGCTTTACTCCACTACAATAAGAAATATAGTATGTTTCAATCTTATTATTCATTCCAAATATGTAAAAATATGAAGTAATATTTCAGAAAAATAATTCTGTGTTGAAAACCGTGCATGACTTTTACCGTTGGTTATCACCATGAATGAAAAAAAAATCTCGTTGATTGTTGAAACGAATTTCAAGATATTTGAAAGTGCAAAGGTTGCCATAATCTGCACACTCGTAGCTTTGACATTCTTCTATCTCTCTCTCCTTTTTGCCCTTAGACTCCCGTTTCTTGATAGCATCTCAAACATACAAACATTCATTAAAAATAGGTTGGCAACACTGACCATTGGGGATGCTTAGCGACGGTGGCAGGCAACACTAACTACCGGGTGCTTTACGACAGAGACACCCATAACATTTTTCTATTGAGCCGAATGACGTTTATGTCAAGTTTGGTGCGAACACATCTCACGGTATGGAAGAAAATTGAAAAATTAAATTCTAAAGAATATTGGCAACACTTACAACTGCGGTGTTTTGGCAAGAGTATTTTTCTACGTGTCGAATAAAGCTAATGCTAATTTTGGTACTGCTGCGTCTTACATAATGGAATCAATGTGAAAATTTGAATTTTGTAGAAAATGACACAGCTGGAGTTATTTGGGAAACACGAACACCCACAGCATTTTGATATTGTGTCGAATGATGTTTATGCCAATTTTGGTCCAGATAGGTTTCATGAAAAAGCAATTTTAACAATCACTTGTACGTATCCACTTCACCAATCAAGATGGATCCAGCAGCTCTGAGCCAGTCTACTTAAGACCTTTCCAAATACAATTTGACCAACTATATACACCTTCTGGTTCGTGGAACTTATTGATTTGGACATGGATGGACGGACGGAGTAAACGGGAATATAAGGTTCCTTTTTTGTTAGCGCTTTCAAGAGACCTAATTTCAAACAAGTAGTTACTTCCTCTATGACTTACGGAACTCGCAAGTTCATCGCCGTAGTAACAAATCTTAGGTTAGCCATCAGGTTCTATCCTGGGCAAGATCAAGCCAGTTTTCATCACAAACACCTACTTCTCGAAGATCCCTTCTAATATTGCCTTCCTAACGTCATCATTGTCGTCCCAACGGTCTCTTGCCCTCCGGATTTCCAACCAAAGTGGAAAATAATTTTCGTTTTCCTCCCATCCGAGCTACATGGCCTGCCCATCTTAGTCGCCGTTATTTAATTATTCTTACAACATCGGATGAGTCGTACAGTTAGTGAAGTTATTCATTATGCAGTCTCCTCCATTCTCCAAAACCAAAGAAGTAAATAAATAAAATAAAGCAAGAAAGTAAGAAAGTGAGTGAAATAAGTAAGTAAGTAACAAAGAAGCTCATCGCATCGCCAATATTCACTGGAAGCGACATGAGAACTCCTGCGCTTCTTCTGGTGGAACTGAAATAATTGGATTCTGTGAGAGATGCGAGAATAATGCCACCGCATAGAGAGCTGACTCCCCTCGCCGCCTTACTTCTCTCCTTCCTCCGCCCTTGTCAATCTACTATTTCAAAGTGACAACACAGTCGCTGAGAACCAATACATGCTCAAATTACGGAAACGTCCCCCCCCCCCCCCCCCCCCCCACCATTCCTCTCTTGATGTCAAACCCGATCTTTCACAAGATGCAACACCGACATTGCGGATGGTAAAGCCCTTCAACCATGAAGCCTCCAAGGATTGCCGAAGATCTTAATTCAATCTCGTCACAGCTCGAGAAGCACCTTTAGTAGCAGACATCGACACGAAAATGACGCGTTCCGAGAAGAAGAAATAAAAGGCGAGATCTCTATGGACACGTAATAAGCCAAAAGCTCTGCCAACGAAATGGATGGAATAAACTTTCGCGGAAATTAATGCTCGCTTGTCGATGTTGTTATTGAAGCAATAATTGGATTTCATCTTCTTGTCAACGCAAAACACGCTAAGTTTGACAGACAGTTCGACGCCAACTGACGGAAATCAATTACTGTATCACATTATACAATTATCTAAAGCAAGTCATTGTCAAATTCATTTTATGTATTAAGGTCTAACAAGGGAACGTTCTCTGGTGTAACCAATTAAAGCAAAGAATAACAGGTTTATTGAAAAAAAAAACATGCACGGTTAAGGAACTGATCATAGACACGCGTGTCTGTAGTTCAGCTTCCATGACTCTCTTACATTTAAATTTAATTTTACGTGAAGATAGTTAAATTACTTATTTTTACTATGCTAATTATTTGTCATTCAAATTACAATGAGATTTATACTTTAGTTAGTTGTCAACTTTGAATATTTATAATTTTATTTTCTGAAATCTGTGCTAAACTTTTAATTATCGCCGGGACGGTAGATGGGCCGCAGAGTCTTTGCATATGAATGTGAATAGTCAATTCCAAAAGTTATCAATTTGAAGTGCTTTTACTTTTTGTACTTACTGGCTTAGTAATTAATTGCTTTGTGGGCCGCGGTGGCTGAAGGTAGAGCGCTCACCACCGCTGGTGTTTGCGGTCGTCGGTTTGATTGCTGCTCATCCAATTTGGGCTTTGTGATGGACCGTGTGCGTAGGTTTTCTCCAGGTTCTCCTGTTTCTTCCCACTTTCTTCATTCCACGAATTCTCAGATCATCATCTATCCGGCCTGAACCAAAGTTGTCTAAAGGCCTTAAAAATTAAATTCAAATATCTGCATTGCAAACTATTTCCGTGTGAAGAAGTTTTTGTTATTTCTATGCTATTCGTATTCTAAATACAGAGTTTGCTTGCACTTTGGCATTATACTAATGCAAGAAGTCATGAATCTTGATGATGTTTATGGTAACAAACAAGGAAGAATTGCTAACCTGATACTGTGTGCTTTATTTTGCCAATTCATCGACACTTTAACAGGTTTCTAAGTCCAACTACGCTCCATTTATATACGTAAAATATTCATAACGAATTAGTTCAAAGTACCGCTTGACCAGGTTGATCTTTAGATAGAACCAAACCCTACCTTATAGTACGTAAGGAAGTAAGCTAACCTAACCTTAGAATAATTTCTGATCATTTTTTAGTAGAGTAAGGTATATTCCATGTCAAAGCTTTGCTTGTGTAGCCTATACTTAAAATAATATAACTGCTGAGCAAAGCAATACGTTTTAATTAAAATCTAAAATAGTGTAATTCACGAGTGTGTCTGATAATGCAAAACAGTTAGTTAGTTGGTGAAACTGTTACACGTTTTCAGTTTTTAATTAAAACGTATTGTTTTGCTCAGCAGTTATATTATTTTATCTTAGAGTAAGGTCATCATATTTTTTTCGGTTTTTACGGGGAGAATAGGCATAATTTCACTTCTTCCTTGCTGGAACAGTCAATTTGGATACCTTCCTTCCACCCCTCCCCCCACACCACACCACTACATGGAGATTACGATACGCTTAAGGGTTTTTATCTATATTCCTTGAATTTGGAGTTTAGATGCAGTTAAGTGAATCAGAAAATTCCTAACCTGACTTTAAGAAAGAGAAATAACAAAAAAAGAATTAATTTAAAAGATTTAGCGAGAAAGTACAGAATACAAAATTAGGACCCCTAAAAAGAGTACATCTGGTAGCATTAGACAGAACTCAATTTCGAATCTCTCTTTTTAAAACAAATAACATTTTATTGAAGGATATTTATTCTTGAAACTGGGGAGAAAAATAACCGGAGATAAATGTCTTAATCCGGTGAAACTCTCCAGAAACCGGGAATGAATGGCCACCTCATACTAGAGCAGCCTTAAAACACGAATGAAGCAGTCTGTCAATCAATTCCTGTTATTATCGTGAGATGGAGGATCATGGACTCCAGAGAAAAAGTTGACACAGTCCATTATTCCCTAATCCATCCTTGACATATGAGTAAGTTTATGTGTAAAAGAATGTTTCACAAGTTGCAAGAGAAAACGAAACTTATTTTCCTTCGTCCACAGACAGGAGAACTAAATAGATCATAAAAGCAGCGAGTATATACAGTACATTAAGATGAACAGTATCTGAAAGCATGCTGCTTCCAGCAAAATATGGCGACATATATCTTTCAACGTCTGAGAAGCAAGAACCTAATCTCGCACGTAAAAACGAAAGGAAGGAAAGGAAATAGCTATTTTGAGTGATAAAAGTTTTCGATTTTCTTTTGTTTCCGCTTGGGTTCCTTTGCTTATTTTTCCACTGTAACGTTGAAAAGAATTAAAATTCTCTTTTTCCTCTTGTTTTCTTGAACAGCTGAAGAAAATTGTAGCTTAGTGAGAAGAACGAAAAGAAATATTAGCTTTTGGTGAAACAAATTCAATTTGTTTTCGCTAATAAAAGTTGCAACATAGACTCTTTCCCTCTTATGAATCAACTGGTTTATTATTTTTTGGTGTTTCATTGTAGACAGAAGAAAATTTAATATAAGAGTTAACGCTATCATTTCCAAAATCATTACTCCCATTGGATAAAGAACCTATGTGAGCGCGTGTTTCAACGTGTGTCTAATAATCTTCCGCTTGAATTCTCTATTATTGTCCAGCAACCTCGTTATTATGGAGAAGGAAACTGTATGAGAACTTCACTAAATAATTTATTATTATTCAGTGCCTTTACTTCTACCAGAACTCTATTCAAAATAAGCTTTTCAAATATTAAAATAATAAATGGATCTGTAAAATATGTTCAGACGTGGGCGATTCTAACAACTTGAGTTTTTTAGTCCTTCCTTCCTCTATTGCCTCTGTGTGGTATGTTCTTTCCTTTTTCATGTTTTTCACGTACATTAATGATAATCTAAAGCAACGATCTCCAACAAAAGATGGCAGCACTTTCTCCTTATATGTCTAATGTATTTTTATCGTTGTACGAAATTTCCTTGCTACTGCTATAAATTGAAGCCTGGAGAGTTCAAACTTACAGGGAAGAAAGTTCATAATCAATTCAAGAGCATGATCGTTGCCGATTTTTTATTTTCGTTTTCCTTCATTGTTGTTGTGAATATCAAAACCTATAACAATGAAGCTCTTTCAACAATAAACAAAAACGAAAATTAAAAATCGACATCGATCATGCTCTTGAATTGGTTATGAACTTTCTTCCCTGAAAGTTTGAACTCTCCAGGCTTCAATTTATAGCAGTAGCAAGGAAATTTCGTGTAGTAGTGAAAATACATTACACATATACGGAGGTAGTGCTGCCATCTTTTGTTGAAATTCGTTGCTTTAGATTATCCTTAAATGTAGTTATAACTGATTTATGAAATGAAACTCTAAATACGATAAACACTCATTTGAAACTATCAAAGTGTCAGAAATGTCTCTGTTGTCGCTTGTACAAATAACGTTTCTTGTTTCCAATATAATTTTTTTTGTATAGTTTTCCTTTAGTTTTTATAATATTAAATTTTATGATTGTGTGGTGTCTTAAGCTTTAATATTCATAAGCTGTATATTGCGTACATTGATTACGTGTCGTTGCTGTTCCCTAACTTTTTCGCTAGGTATCTTGTAAATGTTCATGTTGAATAAAAAAAAAAAATGGTATCGCTTTGCATGCAGTGCGCTAACAGTTCGAATATTTTTAATTCGGGAGCGTCATAACTGTACCCTCTCCTTCCGTTGCGAACTGCTGCCTAAGACATTTAATCGTTGGACGCTCGTACAAGCTTCATGGTAGGGCTTCGTCTTTCGATAAACTTGGCGATAACATCTGGCGGAGAACCAACTTGTCTAGTGGTCATGATGCATTGTGAACCACTCTAAAAATAATATGAAAAATCGCCGTTTCAAATTTGAGGAATAATAATCTTCACCCGTATAGTATCGGAATCCCATCTAATAGATCGTATTTTCTATCCAAAGAAGATGCTTCGTTGAAAACCACCTTTTCGACTGAAATTCAATAGTTTTGATTGAAAACACTTTCTGATCTTCTGCTTTAGAGTGTACTGCCATATCCATAAATGATATGACTCTTGTCTTAGTTACTTCTAAATGGTCTTACTCCTATTGTAATGTCATGCATGTAGTACATGACTTAAACAAGTATGACCTTTAATGGAATAAGACCAAATACAACAGAGGAACATCTTGCAACATTGCAGCAAGAATTTAACTGGTCCTCAATATATTGTCCAACAAATGGAGACAATGATTTCCCCAGTATCAACTATGACATTATTTTCTCTAGATAAGAAACAGAATGGTCCTATAATAGAAAGTAAAATACAGTAATAGGTTACCACTTTAGGAACCGGGATACTCCTGCCTGTGGTCACTGCTTCTTCGATTCAGTTCATTAGACAGTGACGTATCATTAGACATTCGTACTAAAAGAAAAGCATCTATTTAGTGAATGAGTTCCAAACAAGCAGTTCTCCCATCCAGATCTTCATCAACTACTCATCTTGGTTTATTACACCTTTAAAAACCGAGAACAAGCGACTACTCGGTATCCTTCAGTGATTCCCTCTCGCATCAGCTTCCTCAGTTGCTGGTGGTAGTGAAACTGGATCTATTAAAATGCAAAAGAGCTCCTCGCTTTTTGCCTTTCTTTAATCAAACAACGTTCCAGTGATTTACAACCAGTCACAGACAAATTTTAAACTCACAACGGGGCTACAAATCTCGCGAACATCAGGTTGTTCAGAGTGTTTCCTTGATTCATGACGATGTAGTTTGTTCAAGGTTGTTGTTTTCTTCTGCCGTGGCGAAGATTTTGTCTTATACAGAATCGCAAATTGTCACACATCCTTGTCTGAATTATATTCGCAACACTTCTAAAACGATTCATTGTTGTAAGCATTTACTGAATATATTATTCAGTGATACCTTACGATTATACAACTACTACACTTGTATACATAACTTATGAACAAATACAAAAGTAGGTGCTCGACAGGCTCGAATCGTCAACGTAGTATCGAAGGAACTCGCATATTCAAAATAAAGATGTCCGTTACTATTAAGGCCCTTCCACCACGCTCTTGTGAACACATTTAAAAGCATGGGTTTTGTTAGAAGACGAGGTTTGCTAGCAATAAAATCACCGCGTTTTCCTCAGTAGGGACCTTAGAATTGCCTAAAGTGGGAAATCCTTTAAGAGATGATAAACTTTCTCCATCCATCCCGATCTTGCACTTTCAATTTTGTCTTAATGTACGATTTATCTTTCTTAATACCGTCAAAAAGTTGATATCTTCTTCTCCCTCAACCACACCATCAATTACATTTTTTAGCATACAAACTACGCTGTCAATGTCCTAACCAATTTCTCTTCTCTCCTTATTGTTCGTTCTCACCTATTCTCTTCAGCAATTCCTTATGGCCAGCTGCTTTTTCGTTCTTCTCCATATCCACACCTCAAACTCTTCCAATTTTCTTAATGCTTTCGTAAAGCCCGCTTTTTGTTTGTAGATAACAGAGTACTTTTACACAAAACATTGAATCAATTGTTTCCTCAAGTCATTGTTCATTGGCTTCTTCTTTATACGCTTTTCGCAATTATCATTCCACCTTTATTTATTTTTCACCTTTCATGTCGTTACTTTTAGTACTTTACAGGTAGTTAAAGCTGAATACTCTTTCTCGTCTATTTTTTATGTTTGCTATGGATTCATTTTATTCTAATTGCGAAAGAAACACATTATGTTAAATAAACATTTGCTCATATTTTTCACACTGAGAAAAATCGAGTTGCAGGCGATAACAGACAGTACAGCCATGACAATTTTATTTTATTTTGAAGCTAGGAAAAATGCTAGTAGTCTTGGTACATAAATCGGTGTTTTGTTGTGGTTATATTTCTCGTATTGGTATTATGCTATGATGATTTTTCTCTCAAAAGTCCGCTTGTAACATGGAATATCGGGCCAATATAGGCCAAATACAGAACCAATATCGGGCCAATATGGGCCAAATACAGGATCAAATACAGGACCAATATCGGGTCAATATAGGCCAAATACAGGACAATATCAGACCAATATAGGTCAAATGCAGAACCAAGTACAGGACCAATATGGGGCAATATAGGCCAAATGCAGGACCAAGTACAGGTCAATATAAGCCAAATACAGGACCAATAGCAGGCCAATTTAGGCCAAATACAGGACCAATAGCAGGCCAATATAGGCCAAATACAG
>JAGDQP010002640.1:25147-54430 GCA_022664845.1 Lepisma saccharinum | reverse complement strand
ATCTAAGTCTGAAAACACATATTTATTTGTAAAATGTTTGAAATAATTGGAACAAATACATATGAATGGATACCGGGTCAATGTACTATCTTGCAGCGTTCCGCAAACTGTGGTCCGCGGATTGCCCTTGGGTAGGGACAGGGTGCCCCGTTGAACGTTTGTCATGGTCGCCATCTTGAATCTTGCTCGATGGGAAGGTAGTCATGTCGCATTATGGTTAAGATTATCTTTTCATCTGCAGGTAATTTTGGATACAATAAACCTTTTGCTTTCGTGTAGGCTTGACCTCGATGTTATTTTCACAATTTTGAGGTTTTGGCTAGATTTTCAGGGTGTTACTTACGCAGCTTATAAGAGTTCTTTTAAAAAAGATTTGTAAAGAATGTTTTAAAATGTCATATTTGTCAACTAGAGAAGTCAACGGATACAAGTGACATTGACGAATATACAAAAAGGTTCGAGGTAATCTTTTATGTATAACCTGAAATATATGTGACATAATATTGCCATATTTTGTACATGGCCACATTAAAGTCAAAGGTTTCTTTATACAAAATATGACAGATTTGTGTCTCATATATGTCGGGTTATACATAAAAGATTACCTCGAACCTTTTTGTATATTCGTCAATGTCACTTGTATCCGTTGGCATCTGGACTCCCGATTTTACAGTAATACTTTATACTTGTCAAGGTATTAGACCACAAATATCTGTATAATATATTCTAGATATGTAAAGTAAATAAAAGCCCAGAAATAGCTTTTATATTAGAGTTTCTCAGAAACGGAAACGTTCTATTATAGGAGAAATTTTGTTAAAGAAAAAAAATGGTTTCTCAGATTACTTTATTCTACTATCTCTCTCCGGATCTTCTTTCTCCCTTTTCCTGAGAGAGAGAGGGAGAGAGAGGGATGTCCCACCGTGCGGTGCATGTGATCTACCTTTGTAAGTAGCGCATTACGCGTCGCCTGTGGTCTCACAATGGATGCTAAATTGGAGAGAAGACGGTGGGACACACCTCCGTCCGGATGACTCCGAGCAGAAGAAATAGAACATCGTAGAAGGAGACACGACGCAACGGAAGTTGAAGGAAAGACGAATGGTAGGAGAAGAAGAAGATGAAGAACAGGATGACGAGAAGAAGTTATGAAATAAGGAAAGACACGTGACCAGTCATCACCATAGCAACGTTGATGGGAAAGGTGTTGGGTTTCGTCCGTAAGAGAGAGCAGCGTGGCTTGAATTTTCGTCTGCGCATATTTTTTTTTCTTCTGGAGGACTTTGTCTGCTTTGAATACAGAAAATTTTAATTTGAAATTTCGTCAATGCCATTTCTTGGAAGATGGATTCATAAAAAATATTCCCCCGAAAAAAGCCTTCCATTCTTGTGGCTGTATTCTCCCATACGTTTTCGTTGAGGTAATTTCATTTTTGGTTCCTCATTTTTTGGTATTCTGTTTCCTCTTTTGCGGCGCCATCTTCCGCCTCTTAAAGAAGCCTCATTGAAAGTCTAATAACACGAGTTTTACGAGCCTTGAAGTATTAAGGTTCGATGCTTGTCACTGGTAAGCTTATGTCTGTTAAAAAAAAAAGAAAAGAAAGTGTGCATTTTGTTGCTCATAAAAATGTGCGACTAGTTACATCCTCTTCAAACTTCCTTCTTTTTAAGATAAACATGAAATGACGTAGTTTTCACGTCATAAATTTAGTTTTTCACCGGATAAAGGAAAATGATCTAAAGGTTCTGTTAGTTCTGAAGAGTCATCGTATGAGCTATTATGTTACAATTTAACAATCAGTTCAAAAATGGCTATTTTGCTCTAATTGTCGGTCGGTCGTGTGTATAAATTGTAGCGAGTTTTCTTTCCTAGGATACATTATAATGATAATCTTGTAGTAAGCGAAGGTTCTGTATCATAGTTTCAGCTTTTTCGCATGAGAACTCAAGTAACACACATGAATTTATTTATCACCTAAACTCATCTCATATCAACTAATTTAGACAGTCGAAAACAACTAATTAAGAAATTATTTCGTGCAATCAAAGCAACTTCTTCGAATAACAGAAATCAGGAGAAAAGCAGTTCAGTTCAAGAATTAAAAGTTTCATCGTGTAGTTAATGTGCAGAGTGTGGTCAGTAACAGTGACGGTGTAAGGCAATCTGGGACCCGGGGCAAGTGAACTTGGTTGATGCCCACAACACAATCGTGAGTGCACACTGCTATTGTTGTCCGGAATATCTTATTTTCCGTTATTACGAGCCCCACGCAAAAATTGGGGGTCTCACAGAGGTTCACTTACTAAGAGACATATCTTCTCACTCACTCGCCATAATCTATAGATGAGAATGGTTATTCATATTGTGGAGAGTCACCCTTATCAGCCATTACAGTCAAGCGCACAAGTGAGAGTCCTGAAACGGCATAGCTATTACGTCAGCGACCACCATTGATTAATCTTAACAAGCGGTTATTCACTTGCGTTGGCGACCGGCAAGGTCCTTTCGGCAGGTGAGACCCGGGACACGGGCACGCTAGCCTCCCCTTACGCCGCCACTGTGTATAAATTGCAGTGAGTTTTCTTTCCTAAGGTACATTGTAATGAAAATCTTTTGTATTAAGCAAAGAAAATACATGCTCGATAGTGTAATAGCTAGTAAAAAATAGCTGTGTTAATTCAACACAATGCGGTGTCGCATGTGATTACCACTTTTTGTGTTAACACAACACGCAGGGTTAATTTCGGTACTGTAGACAAAAGTTACAGAGGAAGAAAGATTTGGGCACAAGTTGTTGAGTTAGAAGTCCAGTACCTTACCATCTGGGCTAAATTGCCAGACAGAAAAAAACACTCGATTCAAACAGTAGAGAGGATAAAAGAAATGTTGCTGAACCCCAAACACAAACAAAGTCACTCTCACGGCTTTTGCCATGGTTTAATAACTTTCCATTTGTCAATTAGGGATCAGAATTCCCATTCATTGAGAGTATGTTCCATTTCTATGAAAGCAAGCACACTATTTGATGTGTTGTTACGATAAGAAAGCCGTCACCTGCCAGAAATATGTAATACAATATTGTTTTCTAAAAGTAGATTGCCAACACTGACCACTTCGCCACCTGGCTCTAGGACCAGTCCCAGTACCTAATGCACATGTATGAAACAATTGATGCAAATCAATGTATGGATATAAATTGTAATAAGTAGCAGAAAGAAAGAAAAACTATTACTTTTATACAGAGTGTCCTTTAAATAATGGTGCAGATTTCGGGAAGTGATGAAGTTCTTTTGAAGAAATTCAAAATTGTGAGTTTTGGAGCTACAAGAGCTCAAATTTAGGACGGCATCGTCATAAATGATGTCACATCTCGACAGACCATGACATATGTGGCGTCGGCTTAGTCCCATACATCTATTTAAGCAATAGTTATGATTGAGGAGGGGTGGTGGTGCATAGACAAGTTTCGCTACGTAAGAATTTTAGTGTCAAAGAATTAAGTGGTTGAATAGGGCAAGCATAGAAATCTCCTCTAAGCTGGATTCGCCAATAATAAACATAACTTAACTAGATGTATTGGGTACTACTTTGAGTGTGACTTGCGAAGCCGGCCTTGCTTACACCATTACTTATCGAAATATGACGTCATTTATGACGATGCCGCCGAAACTTTGAGCGCTTGTAGCTCCGAAACTAATCTAACTTCGGAATTTCCTTAAAAAAAGATTCTTCTTGTTTTGATGTAAATAAATCACCGAGTTTTCAGCATTATTTCACAGTTAATGACCCCCCCCCTGATTAATGTATCGACAGTTGATACCTGATTGATTACAGATCTCTCCGCATATAATGCAATAGTTGCGGGGAATGAAAACATACACAGGCACTCACTTCAATCTCTCCCTCTCTCATCAACACAGCAGAAAAGGAGAGAGAAAGAGAGGGAGTACCAAACATGTGTTGTGTGGTTTCCTCTCTGTTGATGTGTACGCTGTCATGCGTGAAGGTATACAACGTCTGAATTCTCTTGTTTGGACACTCCTAGTATTAGAATCAGATGTTTTGTTCCATCATGCGAAGAAGAGTCACATCATCGCATGGTCCTGTTAATTATGCAGGAAACATAACCACATCGCTCGATATGTGAAATTCTAGAGGATGAAAATACTTCTATTGCGGAAACGGAGTTGTTGTGCATGCGACATACAAGCTTTTCAAATATCCTTTAACTTATCAAAATGAAACAATAATGAGCGACGATATCTAGTATCTTTTATCAATTACTAGCTATTTGCCCGCTCGTTTGTGTGTGGTAACTTTGGGGAGGGGTATCTTGTAATATTGTCACTAATTGTCCTTTGTCCCTAAGGAACATGCATGTCAAATTTCATGTTTCTAAGTTGAACAATTTTCGAGTTGATATACTCCAATCCTTAAGAGATTCCTCCTTGCCGTGGGGAGCGAGCGATGTCGAATCGAAAAACTAAGGTAGCCCTTGCTAATGAATTCATACGAAGAATTTTCTTGGAAAATATCGAGTTTCTAGCTCAAGCTGTTTCAGAGTTCCACCCTTACTCACCCGTTACACCCCAAAAAACTTTTAATGCCGTACTTAATTCATCTAGGTCGTAAGGAATATGTGTGTCAAATTCTATTCCATTCCGTCAAGGCGTGTGGAATTGTATACCTTTCAAATAAACAAACACACAATTTTTCATTTTCTATCAGTTATTGTTTCTTTGTTCTTTGAGTGCAGTACTGTTTTTAACGGCCCCCAAGATTAGTTTCTTTTTGTACTTCCACATAACCATCCGTCCGTCCGTCCGCTGTACCATAGGTTAGCGTTCCAGCTTCGAATCCCACGGCAGACGGTTGTATAATTTACTATTGGAAAATTAATACTGTATATCATGATGAAAACAACGGACAAAATACAGCTAAATGTGTATACAAATAGACAGCAACCACGCTCTGTTTTGACCAACTAAACCCGTTTCTTCATCGTTCGCTTCTTGATTTCAACATGTTTCTTATCAAACATTTTTCAACGTCGAATAAACCGTTGAACATGCGGATATTTCGTACACTACAATGTTAAAATTACGTTTCTGTACTAATGTTTAATCCATGTATTTTCAACGTATGTGTGCTATTGGGAATAAAACAACACCATAGAACTCAGTCAAACGAGAAAACAAGCAATTAAAACTATTTGCCGGCCATAAACCAACTGATGGAGACAATGTTAAAACAAATATACATTCTTAATCATAACAAGTAAACGCTGCGATTCTACTTGGCACGTTTGATAGCATTTCATGAGCTAACGAAATGGAAAACATTTCAAAAATTGATTTTTTGAAATTATTTGTTAACACTGACACTACTACCTTTACAACCAGTTTCAGTTCCAAATGCAGAATTTAGTATAAATCAATGGAAACATAGATTTATGGAAGTAAGAGATATACAAACATTTCTTTTTATAAAATAGATTGGCAACATTGACAACTTGCGTGATTGGGGACGGGGACACTCATAGTATTTCCCCATTGTGTCGAATAATATTTATGCCAAGTATGGTGCAAATAAGATTAACGGTATGGAAATTATTTTTTAAAAAATTGAGTTTTAAAAATAGATTAGCAACACTGACAAGGGAATGGATGGTGACAGATACACCCACAGTATTTTTCTATTGTTTCAAATAGTGTTTATGCAAGTTTGGTTCTGACACGTCTAACGTAATAAAGCATTTTGAAAAAAAATAAAGATAGGTTGGCAACACTGATAACTGGAATACTTGGGGATGAGAACATCTATAGGATGTTTGTATTGTGTCGAATAATGTCTATGTAAAGTTTGGTGCTGATAGGTATTACGTAATGGAAACAATTCCAAAGCCAGTTTTGGAGACAGTCATAGTTTCAGAGCATTGTATGGTTCATTTCTGTGTGACTTGTAGTTATTGAGGCCAGGGGGCGGGGGACAAATGAAGAATACTAAGCGATTTCAAAGGACTTTTAGAGTTTAAAAAGGTCATTGTTTTCCCCACCGTTTCAGACTATGATGAATCCAACGATGTATGGCTCATCTCTGCCCGTATTGTAATTGCTGAGATCTATAGAGAGGGACATACAGATAGGACGAACTTTATATTTTTCCTTATTCGCTTACGTTCATGCAGTGGCGTTAAAAATACGCGTTCAAAGCATGTTTATTTATCCCATTGGATAAAAACAGAGTGTTATATCCATCTTTAAAAGCAAAGATACGAATATCTCGGATAATTGCTTTGCAAAGCACCGTATTATTGCACTATGGCGTATATATATGCGAGTATATTAGCAGGGCGTTTAGGGTTAATTATGGAACTCGATACGGGAGACGGATCTGCTTCTAGTGACCCGAAATTGAAGCCAAGCCAGCACAAGCCATGATCACCTGGAAGGTGAAATTGATTAAAAAAAACAACTGAACATCACGTTCCGTACAATACCTTATTTAAAACAATTCAATCTTTGTCCTCTCTTCATTAGCTAGATCTTCATCCATTCTTTGCTTCCACACACACCCAGGCATAGGCCAACCAATAAGACGCAAGTAAATCCCAATTCACCAGGCAAGAATAATCAAAAACCGGCGTCAAGTTGACCCAGCTTAATTGTATTGGACCAGTCGATCCGTCTCCCGTATCTAAATCCATGAGGGTTAATAAGCCATTGTGATTTAACTTAATGAACTTAAAATATTCAAATTAACATTAAAATCATTTTCGTCTTGCTCTATATCTACACAATAGCAACTGTATCTGATTTAACTTTCACTGAAGTAGTAATTTTGAACAATAAATCTTTTCCCCTTCCATTTAAGGATCTAAAACGTACTTTGAAAGATCCTATCTCAGCTTGTCATGAGGTCAAAATGTGTACGATGATTTAACTAATGCGAACGTATCACTCTTCTATTGTTTTCCCTCCAAGTTTACGTCAGAATTGTTTTCCTGATAAAGCAGATGATTGAGATGAGATTTAATAAGGTCTTCTGCCTCTGTTCACAGTTTAACAATAGGATTATATTGCTTGCTGAAGAAAATCCTTGGAAAGCAAATTTATACTGTAATTTTGCATGATAATAGTGGATTTCTTATCTCTATGAACGTTTGCAAGCAAGAACAGAAGAGACTTATTTCAGTATAATGGCTATTACTTTTCACATTGTAACTAAGGGTGATTAATAAAATCGTCTAGATTTTTGTTTGAATTGCTTAAGTCCTCAAGATCTCATACTATTAAACGAGAAATTATAGTGTATTTGTACATTTTTTCTTGAAAACTAACCTAAGGAGAAATAGAGCAAACCGTCCATTTTCGAATGCAAGAAAGGGCCATTCACTCACCAACTGACAAAGCCCGATTTTGATGAAAATTGGTGTGTAGGTACTGCCTAGGTAAACCTTCACAGCCAAAGTATAGCTGCTATGGTCAACAAATAACGATAAGGGAGGCCCGAGAAAGATGGAAAGCAGAGAGGAAGTAAATCGAATACAGCGGAAGGGAAACGCGTTTTCCTTTAACAAACAGTTATATACATATTGAAAGCAAATGGCTATGAATGGATACAGAAGGCGAAAGATCCAGGAGGGTATGACGATAATGACTGCCATTTGGAAACGACCATCTTGACTCTGGTTCAAAACTTTTAAATAATAAATGGGTCTTGTAATATATATAAGTCTGTGCTGGAACTCCAGTAGCACACAAACGTTGAAAATACGTGTATTGAACGTTAGTACAGAAACGTTATTTAATGTTGTAAATGTACCGAAATGTCCGCCTGTTCAACGGTTTATTCGACGTTGAATAATGGTTGAGAAGAAATGATAAAGAAATTAGATCAGTTGGCCAAAACAGAGCATGAATGCTGTTTATTGGTATACACACATTTAGTTTCATTTTATCCGTCATGATATACGGTGTTAATTTTCCAACACTAAATAATCCAAACGGCTGCTATTGGGTTCGAACACAGGAATATTCTGCACCTCTCGTTGGTAGCTCGACTCGTTGACCACTTATCCAAAAATCCACCTGAAGAGGCCACTACTCTTTTACTGTATCGTTGAAATTAAATGGTAGTTGGAATATAGTTTAAAATTCAACCTGTTTTCAACATGCAAATGAACTGTTATTTTCATTGTATTTGCTTTCAATTATAATGTTTAAGCAATTAAATTAGAAATACAAGTGTGAAACGAAATATAGTACATAGTATGAATGATAGTTGAAAGTACGTCACATTAACGTCGTATCAACGAAATTCTATCTTCGTTGAAATATGGCTTGAGAATTCAATCTTTCCTCAACGTGCACATAAGAACACCAAAATTAGTTTGTGTCATTCAATTAGTTTCTAATTATATTTTTTGACATTAATTTAGTAAGAAATGCATTTAACAAAATCTATTATACCATAGTTGAACATAACATATTGAATACACGTTGTATTAGCGTGTTATCAACACAATGACGTCTTTGTTGAAATATGATTTAAAAATAAACGTATTTTTTCAACCGATAACGGAACGAAATGAATCTAAAATCAACGTTGAATACACGTATGTGTGCTACTGGGCATGTTCCAAGAAACCCAATGACAATGTTAGTTTGGGCGTAACTTTAATCCTATAAGAGAAATTGACACGTGAAATTGACACGTGAAATTGGCCTGCAGCAGTGTTTTTTCAGGCACATGTACCTTTCCCCGGGCAAAATTGTAGTTTACTGTTTATCCTACTATTGTAATGCTAATTGTACAAGTAACGCCCTCCCGGTTCTCTGAAATACCCCTTCCCCGGGGGGTAAATTTTCTGAACGAAAGCCTGTGCAGAATGTGGGCCGAAGAATGGAAAAAACATTTTCTGTTGATAGATTTGATGGAACGAAAAACCAAACAGCTGGAGAAGAACTACCTCTATCTATATATTATTAGCTACAATCTTTCCCAAGGATCCCAACATAGGCAATTCTTCTGAAGCCACCATAAGTACTTCTTCTATGTTTCATTTTTCTGGGGTCTTCGTGGTTATTTTTTTTACCATAGCAGCTATAATTTTGGTTGTTAAGGTTTACCTACGCACTACACGAATTTTCATCAAAATCTGGTCCTGTCACTTGGTGAGTATAAGTCTGGAACTTTGAGGAAACTCATTTGACAGAGGGTTAATATCAGACTAATTTCTATAAGAAAAAACTATTTCTAAAAAGCGAAGCAGATTTCGATACAATATTAGAAATAATTTTCTTCTTCTTTTGATATAAATTATCATCTCTAAAAGTTTGTCCTCCTAATTTGAAACTAATATCTTTGATTAGCAACCAAGCCTTTTCTTTTACATAACACTATTAGTGACCTCAAAAATCGTTGGGAAGCGCCACGAGGGTTAGGATGCGAGGCACCAAAGATTTATGCTATAAACTGAATTGTGTTTGTTTATTACTCGGATTTTGAAAGAAAGGGAACTTTTTTTTACCTGTTCCTAGTTCAAATTCGGCTACATTAAACCCTTTCCTAAACAACATTAAACCCGCGAATTCCCGTGCAACTTGAGGATACTATATGATGAAAAACTAAAGAATAATCATATAAGTTCTTCTGTACGTAACTGCGCAACGAAAAGCTATTGAAGCGGAAATTTTACTATTTGCTATCAAAGAGAAGGGAGTCTGTTCTAAGGTTATGAGTGACTACTGTGGGAACCGTTGGCCTTTTCCACGGCTGTTCAGCTTTTTTTCCCTGTACAATAAACCCGCCACTCCCGCGGGTAGGCGCTGACGCTGCTGTAAATGTGAAAGGCTTTTCGAAAGAGAGGTTAATTACTGTCCCGTGCTGTGTCTAATGCATTGGGTTTCCATGGATACTCGGGGCGAAATAGCGAAGCATACACACTGACAACTTGACGCTCATTTGCAGGCTTCAACCTTCTGACAAAACCGAAAATTGGAAATACGGTACGTGTGTTTCTCTCGCTCTCTGTTTCGCTATTCTTTTGTTTTCTGTTGAATGTGTACGCATGTGTGTGTGCTTTGAGTGTGTTCTTGTGTATGTTTGCTTCTCTCTCTCTTTATCCTTTCTTTCTCGGTCTCTCCTTTCCTCTTTACTCTATCTCTCTCCTTTCTTTCATTCGTTCTCATGTCTTTCTTTCTCCCTCTCTCCTTCCTTTCTATCTATCTGCTTTCTCTACCTCTCTGTTCTTTCTCTCTACCCCCTTTCTCTGGCTCTCTTGCTCTCCTTTATTTATCTATCCTTTCACTCTCTTTTTCTCCTTTATTTATTTGTCTCTCTCCTTTTTTCTTTTTCTCCCTCTCCTTTCTTTCTATCTATCTGCTTTCTCTATCTCTCCTTTCACTCTCTTTCTCTCCTTTATTTATTTGTATCTCTCCTTTTTCTTTTTCCTCCCTCTCTCCCTCCTTTCTATCTATCTGCTTTCTCTATCTCTCTGTTCTTTCTCTCTACCTCCTTTCTCTGGCTCTCTTGCTCTCCTTTATTATTTATTTTTCTCCTTTCACTCTCTTTCTCTCCCTTATTTATTTGTCTCTCTCCTTTTACTGTCTTTCTCTCAATCTTCCTTCCTTCCTTCGTTTCTTTCTTTCTTTCTTTCTTTCTCCTTTCTTTATTTCTCTCTATCTCCTCTCTCACCATACTTTCTCTTTCTCCTTTTTTCTCTATCTCCTTTTATACTATCTCTCCTTTCTCTCTCCCTCTCTCCAATATCTCTTTCTATCTCCTTTCTTACTCTCTCCCTGACTCTCTTTTTTCTTCCTTTTTCTCTTCTTTCTTACTCTCCCTCCTTCCCCTCTATATCTACTTTAGTCACTCTCCTTTCTTCCTTCTTCTCTCTCTACTTTCTGTCTCTCACCTTTGTTTCATCTATCTTTCTCGCTCTCCTATCTCTCCCTCTCCTTTCTTTACTGTGTCCACCTTTTCTTTTCTCTCTCTCTCTCTCGTGTGTGTGTGTGTGTAAAGGTAGCATTGTGTTAGTAAAAAGAGTGGTGTGTGCCACCTGGAATCAACTCCATTTAAATGTCGTCAGGATTAGCACAACCATCAATTGACAAAATAGGATTCATCAATCACAGTTTAATTACCTCTACGAACACGAAAAATTGTCTTTTTTGACAAATGTTTTCTTTTTTTAATCTTTAAATAATTGTTTATTCTGTCAATTAACAAACATATTTCTGAAACTAACATTCGACGATTCACAAAAGCATGAATTCCATGTTGTGTTATCATCTGTGAGTGAAGGCAATGTAGCAAAAGTGACCATCATGTCCATTCTGGTTTTGAAATGTTCTGTACCTCAACTTTTATTAAAAAAAAAAATGATGAAAATTCGTAAATATCATTAAGTAGTACGGCGCTGATGGTTCTCGATCAAAATCTCCTACAGAAAATCCATAAAACTAATTTCCCATGGCAAAATATGGCAGTGAAATTCTATCACTGATTATTTCATCTTTTACCCGTACAATAAATTCTTACAGTTACGTTCAAAAGTCCCTTCCTTGTTTTTTTCGAATAAGTTCAGAATGGATGAAGCTATTTGAGTACTTTTAAGGCTAATTCACACATAAGGTGCCATGCCCCTGATATACCCCAACAGTGCCGCCTTGAAAAGAAACCATCCCGGTCGCCATACCATCTTCCTCCTTGCAATCCATCCTTGGAACTGGTGTAGAGCAGCACGGCACAGAAACGGCACCCTATGTGTGAATGGTCGCGGCCATGGCACGGATGGAATATGGCAGGAGAAAGGGCACCGTTTGTGTGAATTAACCTTTAGACATGAGTAGCAAGTGCTGTGAAGTCTTATGCGTCCGCTCGGTTCGACTGCTCGTCTGTTGACAACTTTCAACTCCAGAACTAGTAGGGCTAAGAAGGTGCTTGAGGTGTCGTTGGAAAGGTCTCAGCAAGACAAGTTCAAACCTGGACCATTCATCCAAATCTAAGGAGCGGTTCCGGAGTTTCGTGGGGGGAGGATTTTCAACTGTGAAACTACTAACGTTAGGAAGGTGGTTCAGGTGTCGTTGGAAAGGTCTGATCGCATTTTTTAACGGAACATCGATTATCCAAATAGGATACTAACCCATGTCGGTAGCTTATATGCAGAGTTCCCCGACTGGGCCCTGCCTCACTTTTTTTTGAACTCTCAGAAAATCACACTCTGTTTAAGTTGCAGAAAACACAGCTCAAATCCATCCATCTATTCCAAAGCTAATCGGAAAAGAAATATTACCAACAGGAACGACTTTTGATCGTGACTGTACATATTTGGCAAACTTAGGGCGGATCCAATGACAGTTAAGTGGTGGTTCTATAATATACAATTTCATAGTCCTAGGCTCAGTAAATATAACTTACCCCCAGTTTTACAATCGACCGCTAAACTTGTAGCCAGCGCTAAGTGTTGAGGCCAAGTCATATTTTCCAACGCAATGACTAGAAGCTTAGCGGTTGATTGTAAAAATAGGGATAAGTCTTCTTGCAGAAATTAGGGTTGTAAGCGTAAGATAGCATCTTTTAACATGGGGTAATGTAATCAATCCCGACTTAACATGTTAACAGCGATAGAAATGCATTTTAGATTAGTGGAAAAGGATAACTTTTCACTAATCTTAACAGTAAATAGGGCTACAAACACCCTCGTTCATTTCTCAGCTATTGGTTTTCGATTCTGTGTTAGAGTTGTCGTATTCGGGAGGTCCTAGGTTCATTACCAGGTTTCAATCATGTGACGGTCCGAACGCGCCCATATATCCAATTAATTATAGAGTATATAAATATTTCAAGGGGTTTCACAGTCTAGTGGTTAGAGCGTTGGACTCATGCCCACGTGGTTCCGGGTTCAATTCCCACCCAGCGTCGTGAGGGAAACCGGGGAGTCACGTGAATAAAAGACGTGACGCCCACTTGGTCTAGAAAGTCCCTGGTACGGCTGTTCGTGGTGAAAGTGACGCGCAGTGTTGACCCCACGGCCGTCACTCAGGTGGACGCAGTTCCACCAACCGCGGACAGATGGCGTTGGGGCAGGCTCAGGACCTTTCGGTCTGTAACGCCAGTGGTTATTATTGGTTTTCATGTTCCAATGCGGAGTCCGTGAGATGGCGCGCGCTAAATTACACACATCCAGTTTCTTTATAAGCATGTTTTTTAATGTGTGAATATATAGAAAATAATTGCTATGGCCCATATTTGAAGCCACTAAAATGGTTTTAATGTATGTGCCTTAGAGTGTATCGAAAATGAGCTCTATTTTTTTTAAATTTCGAACTCTAGGGGGATTAAAAAGTTGTATTATGCTCTTGAAACAATATAATAAAATTTTACCTTTCTGAAACAATTTTTGACCCAGGAACAGGGGCTTTAACCCTTTCCGGCCGGTCAGGAAGTTGAAAATTAGCCCTTTCCGGCCTGCTAGGAAGTTGAAAATCATCGTAGTAGTCCCTTACGTATGCGGACCCTGTGCACCACCTAATTATCAGAGTGTCATGAATGAGCATCATTGCAAAGCTTATGAAATACGTATTCCAACCGCGTAGCATTTGTGCCTAATTTTTAGGAGAAGACGAAAGATGCCGAACTTTTAGAGGAAAATTGAATACTTTTGGAAATAATCGTAAGTTAGCAACACTGGTAATAACCGTGCAACAACTAAAAAAATACCGACGTTCAACATAGACTTTAGTGTCAAATACAACAATCAAGAAGATCAGCACAGTACAAGATGACAAAAAAATGAAATAACCGATTTGGGATAGTACTTGAAAAGCACCTTGTCTTAGGAGCTTGATGTCAAAGAAAGAATTTCCTAATTATCGTAGGATCATGATTCATACATTGTTGGAAAGCTTATGGAAGTCAGATTCCAAAGATGTAACATTTGTGCCCATTGTGCCCAATCTGTAGAAGAAGAAGAAACACGAAAATTTGTGGTAAAAATGGATTTCTTTTAGAATTCATCGTAAGGTAGTAACGCTGGTCATTAAAGTACGTCGACAAAAATGCTTTATTGTGAAAGGAAACTATTTTTGCTTTACCAGAGGCGATAGATAACAAACACTTCAAGATAACGTCAACAATTACTTAAATTTGGCCTTAAAACTTCTGCTACCAACGAGGGCGCCACGCAAGCTCTGTCTCCTCATCTCTCTAATACGTTTATTATTATGTTCAACGTCTTATTATTACATGTGTGAGTGCTGAGGAGGTTGAAATGGAGTAAAGTTATTGTTTTCTACAGTTATGAATAGCAGTTTTCCACTTGATATAGTCTCCACCTCTGAATTGTTTTGTAAATTAGTACATTATTTTTTATAATGAAAACAGAACACTTTTGGAAGATATACCAAGCCAGAAATCACTACGTGGAAGTAGCTGCAATAGAGTTACAGCTGCCCACTCTTCAGTCCTTCAGATTTTTAGTCATCGCTCTGTTATTTGCTCTTTATCAAAGAAAAGAATTCATTCTTTTACTCAAAGGAAGTAGGGAAAGTTCTTCTCACATCAAGTTTTGAATGTATGTACAAATATCTTTCTTTCTGTCCACAGATGCTGAAGCTTCAGTGACGACCTTCACGATTCTTTCAACTGCCTGTGTGTGGCAAGGGTACTCAGGAATATTGAAGTTAGAAACGTTCCCATATCTTCATATTGATTTGTGCTTACATGAGCCAGAACATGAACAAGGAATTCATTCCAATTAAACATACGCATGTAGTCATGGACTCAGAAGTTCAATTTTGGTATTGCAAAAACCCTAATATTTTGTCCTTTCGCACTCTCCGCACGTAGAGAGTTCTTCCTTGTAGAAAATTTTTCAGAGCTTGTTGTATCGTGTTCTGTTTCTCATTGGCCATGAATAAGAAATTTTCTGTGCGTGCAAAATATGAATTTCTTCTAATTACTTTATCGACATTAGCTTTGTGTTCAGAGGTCGTATATCGTGCTAAATATAGCAGCACTAGCGATATCTGCAACTTTGCGAAATCTCTATCATTTCCTGTATGTTGTCTGAAGGTCCAGTGGTATTCGATTCTTCATTTCCGGGAAGTGATTCTTCAGCAACTTCGTCATATGTTCCATTTGTGGTTGGTAACTCCAGCATTTCACTCAATCATCAGTTTCGGATTATTTTTTCTTTCTTCCCTTGTTGGTATTTGTCTAGAAATGGAGATATCTACGTCACTGATAGTATTTACTCTTGTATTTTGTGTAGTATAATATGCGTGATTATGTGGTATGCGAAATAGTAAATATATCCATAAGACAATGTACCAGTGAACAGCTGAACACGGTGAACAGGACCCTTGAAAGGAAATCGTGACTCAGAGGTAGAGCGTTGGCTTAGAATTCAGTAGATTGTGGGTTCAATCCCAGCGACCGACCATCCAGACAGGGATTTTGAGTTTTGCAGTCACACAAGGCAAATACCGACATGGTAGCTTCAAATTAGGCCCTGGCCCACTCCTTCTCGCATTTTCTTCCCTAACGGTATACAGATCTGAGTCGTAGCTGCCTAATCGCCATAAATAAATTGAATTGCACTCGTATAGACGAGACCTGAAAGCGGATTCCGAAACACTACTTCAAGAGGTATCCCTAGGAACCGAACCAACTCGGGATTCCTGTACTACGAGGCAATGAGCGAAACTATCAAATATTCACTGTACTACTCCATGACCGACCCTCCAAACAGAGGTTCTCCAGCGTTTCCCCCAGTTTCACCAGGCGAATCCCGGGATGGCACCTTCAGTAAGGTTCTGGTCGCTACCTTCCCAATCCTCTTTCCTACCTTATCTCGGTCTGAACCAAAGAGGCATAAAGGGCATAAATGAATTCAATTCATAGAACGTAAAGTTAAGCTACATACTTAAATTATACATGTTGGAAACAGGAATAAGAAAGACCGGGAAAAAATACGATAGGTGTAAACAAACAGGAATTTTAAAAAAAATCCTTCTGACTGAAATCCTTTGAGACAGAAGTGACACTGCATCGTCATAAATACATAGTTAACGTCCATCCGTTCTTTATTTATTAAAACAAAAAATGCTGGAAGCCGGCAGTCTGAATGAAGGGGAGGGGAAGGATGTGATGATGAATAAAATAGGCGTAGATGACGTTTCAAGGTAATTGAGTATGAAAAAGGAAGGCAACCAGGTGAAGAAGTTTATAGTTTTGTTGACTACTTTTATTTAAGAATTGACAGGGTCATCCATATTTAGTACAACATTGCCTCTTTTTTTTCTCATACAAATTTAAAAGGCAGGTGTCGTTTTCAAGTCTTTTCAAGCTTTTCAGAAATGTTTGTTTAATGGATGATATCTGCATATTTATATATATTCCGAGTGAGTGTGTTTGTATATTTGTGATGACTTGTGTCTTATTTGTAATTGTTATATTCTCTTAGTATTCAATGTCTTGTAACGTCTATGAGAAAAGTATATTTATGGCTTTTCTTTCGTCTTAAGACTACTGGCCATCGCCTCTCTCGCTTTACTATAGCCATAAGAGAAGGAATAGGCAAGGTAACGTATTTAACATTTGTTGAAGATACCATCCCGGTATTCGCCTAGTGGGATTGTAGCGAAAATACAGTCTAGCGTAGCCCTTGTGATAAAGTAGTTTAAGACCACGTGGTTATTTTATTTTGAATCTCATGCGTATGAGTTTGAATCCCCGAGCTGCCAGAACTTTTAAGTTTTTCCCAGATACGTCGAAACGTTCAATTTTTGTTTTCTACCAGTTTTAAATAGTGTTCACTTTTAAAATAATACAAATTATGTTGGCATTAATTAGCAAACGCAAACGTCTTAATAATGAAGAAGATAATAAAGACAAATGAAAACTATTACTGAACATCATCAGTAAGAATTGTTACGAACGGCCGAAACGAACTGCTGAGCATCGAAGGACAGGGCGTTACGGTTTCTGGTAAAGTGGGTTCCGAACCACTCCGTACGATAAATTCTACTCACTGGAACATTTGTGATTATACTTTTCTCAAACGTCTAGAATTTGTAGTATTATAGCCCAGTATCTGTAGTCTCGCAGCCCAGTATATGTAGTTATAATTGCAAACGGTATTATCGCGACATTATACAGCAAATTGAAAGTGCACGTCAATTTGATGTTTTAGAGCGATTCCACGCGTCACGCATTTAGAATACACTTTTCGACGTTAATTGCCTTATAACTTCTGTTATAATTGCAACAAAGGCGATTTCAGCACACCTTTGGATAGAGAAGATATTGAAGAATGCATTCCCGGTGAATGAACGCGTAATCAATAAGAATACTATATATTATTTAATGTTGCCGTCACGCACTGACATTTTTGCAACCGGCACGTACACTCTGACATACATTTCCCCCAAATTCTCTGAAAGTATGAACCCTCCCCCCCAAAAAAAAACATTCAAGACGAATGTGTTAAGTTTAATTTCCATTAATAAAAATCAAGAATATATTAATATAATAAGCGTATAGGTGGGAAAACACATTGTCACGCACTGACATCTGTGAATTATTAGCTGATTTTGCCTTGTAAGTATTGCTTTATTCTTGTACATTCTGATAGAAATAAACTAACGGACTCATTTACAGATCCTAGATAAAATATCACTATAAAATATAATGCGTGGCCAACATTTTTATGTTCCAAAAGTTAAAATTTTAAATCAGTATTAGAGCGATTCTACGAATAAGTGAAACCCCGTAGTTAAAAGTCAAACATACAGTGAACATTTCGTAGATTTAGTGCAATCAGCTCTTGAAAGGTACGGGGAGCAAAGGAAGCACGTGCCTCCCAGAGATTCCGCCAGTAGTTTCAGTTTGGGGGTGTAAAGTAAAAATGGAGGGTGTAAGTGCAGTTATGCACAGTTTCTATCGTTTTAGACCGTGAAAGTTTTTAAATTGAGGGTGCGCTTGAGAATTTATGGGTAACATCCCCTACATGTGAGTCTGAGAGAATCACGCCCCCAAACACCGGACTGGATGCGGAAAATGAAAATAAGGAAGGGGCGCCAAAATCGGATATTGCTCCCGTTGTAAAAATACAAGCTGAAGCCCTGGGTATACGATGTGTGTTTACTAAAAATACTTTATTGACATAAATCAATGGCCTATTTCTGTCTAGTCTTATTTACGGCCTGGCAAGTATTATAATTTAAATTCAATTGCATGATCATGTCAGTATGTCAGGCTCTTTTTATCTTCCTATATGCTGTTACTACCTACAACTTGATCTTGTTTTAATGAAAATAAAACTTCAGATATTCCCCTATTAAGTAGTACATTAGATAATTTTGTTGGGCCCATGCTTTCACAGAGTCTGGGAAATATATATGAAACTGTAAGTGCTGGCTGTGAAAATGTCAGTGTGTGACGGCAACTTTAATATTATATAATAAATAGCATTTTTAATATATACGTGTTATTTAATCGAGGACGTGATCCTCAGTACTTCTGCTAGCATATCATATGTCCAATTTGCATTTTTTGAACTTCTCGAAGATGTACCGCAATTACAGTCGAAAAGTATGTTCTGAATGTCAGTTTGTGACGCGTGGTATTGCTCGTTAATGTTTTATACAAAATCTATTGTGATTAGGAGAAACGTTTGAAATACTTTTGTTCAGCATTTGACTCTAATGCACCACATGAAGGCACTTTACTTTTCACTAAATATTCTGCAGTATACAATACTTTTCATAGTACATTGAAAGTAGCACACTCACCATAATCTGAGAGCGTCACGCACTGACCATACTATATTAATGATTTACACAAAATCTATTGTGATTAGAAAAATAGTTCCAAATACATTTTGTTTAGCATTTGACCCTAAAACACCATACAAAAGCAATTTACTTTTTATCAAGTATTCTGCAGTGTATAGTACTTTTTATATGTGGAGCGTCACGCACTGACATAATTATGTAGTCGATTTTTAAAATGCTTGCCAGGGCGTGAGGACGATTATTAACACAGGAACCAATAGTTTATGTCAATATAGAAAAAAAATGAAGTTTAATTTACCAGTTTTTAAATTTTAAATTCCTCCATTTTTACCTGAATAATTAACTGTTAAAATGAAGTAAAATTGTAGCTATTTTCGTGAATTTTTAAATAACCCCAAAAAGAAGCTAATTACGTCATTGTACTAATGACTTTTTCATTTCTTTATGTAAACATGAATCGTATACTTTCTAAGAATCTATTGCGCTACTTAAAATAAACCCACGATACGTTTCCATTTTTACCATCGGGTATGACATGTTCGTGGAATTGCTCTTTATTTTACCACTTCATATTTACCATTCTACCTTCATTACACAGTTGCCATTTGCACGAACCACAATATCAAGATACTACTTTACTTGCGATGCAACACACACAGACATTTTGCGTGACATCAATCTCTCGAATGATTCTTTGGTGATTAAGCTCATGTTTCTTTTGCTCTTCCGTTTCGAGAATGAAGGATAGTCTCTGTATACATAAAAGTCGGGAACTATACAACATAGTTATTTGTTGAATAGCGTTATAGGTGTGTAACGTTACACATAATGTTTACTTATTGGTGCATGTTGCCACGGGTTCGAGACTATTGAACAGAGTGGTTCGGAATATACTTTACCATAAAATGTAAGTATCTCCCTTCGAAGCTCAGCAGTGCGTTTCGGCCATTCATAACAATTCTTACTTATGATGTTTAGTAATAGCTTTTGGTCTTTCCGCATTGTCTTTATTCTCTTCTTCATTATTGAAACATTGTATTTGCTAATTAATGCCAGGATAATTTGTGTTAGTAGAAGTCCGGCACGTTCGGGACCGGACCGGTGTCGGATTACCGAAAATGCCGGACTATCAGGTGGTACCTCTTACTACTGGTATAGGCTAAGGCGTACAGCGAAAATAATGAACTGAACCTGTGTGTGGTGACAGCCGAGATCTGCCGACTAAAGTACGAACGCTTCCGATTGATTCCGAACAATACTGATTGCGTCTAACAGTAGCACACGCGTAGTGCACACTTCCGAGTGGTTCCGAACCGCGCCAAGTGATTTCAACTGTCGTTCACAAGCGTTTACAGAAAAAAGCAACAACATGGAATGGTGCCGGACAATCGGGCGTTCCGGACTGTTGGATGCCGGTCTATCGGACTTCTACTGTAATTTGATTGTGAACACCATTTAGAAAGGTAGAAAACAAAAATCGAACGTTCTGACGTAGCTGGGAAAATGTAAAAAGCTCTGGTTGTTCGGGAATTCGAACTCCATGGGAATCAAAAGTACACTACCAACCCCTTTGCCACGGGGACTACGCTAGACAGCCTTCAATCCAGACAAATTCTTGCATCGCTACGATTATAGCAAGTTTGTTTACTTTTTTTTTTCTTTGTGCGATTGAATTTGCGGAGTTAATTTTAGTATTACACGACTTCACTCACTACACTAAGCCCTTTCAGAAAATATATAGAAAGCTACACACCTTCCATGGTCCCAGTTTGTTTGCTTTTCGAGTGAGATAATGAAATTGAGATGTAAATGAGTAAGGATATGTTTATAGTGGGTCAGTCCTGTCATCTATTGACAATTATAAAACAACAGGGCATCAATTTTCAATTAATTGTAGTTTATCAGTGAACATTATTTTCGTACAGGCACTACGTCACAAATTGCAACAGAAATAATAATACGTTACAGTAGTTTTGTAGCAGACATACTCATTACATATTCTTCACGTATCACAGTCGTAAAATGTCAGTAAGTGTTGATTTCGGAATTAGGCACCAGATGGCATGATATTCGTTGCCATTTTATGACTAACCAGATGTTTGAATAGGAATTGGATTAGTTATCATTTGAAAGCGTACACGTGGTTTGAAATCATTCGTGGAATTTTTCGTGTTTATTTCTTTCTGTTGTTCGTGTTTTTCCGCTACACTCTCGGCATAACCAATAGGCAATGAGAACACTGGCATGTTTTGTCTATCTTGCTTTAATTTGGTTGCGGTGTCCATGTGCTGTGGCCAGCAAAGGTTATTGCATGACAGTCGTCACTTCCATATGTTAATGAAGTGGGCACTTTACACCCAATGAGGGTAAAGGTAATTGCTGTGGCTCTCTTCGCTTTCATAGCCACTCGTTTTTACAGGAAAGAGACAGCAAATATAAATGATTGTCATGAACTGTCGTATAACTCCCTCTGAATAGACGATAGAGGATCATAAATACATGTTAAAGTTATTGGTTAGAAAACTGTTTAACGTGAAGAAATAATATGGAAAATCGTCTTAACAGAAGTGTAAACTTACACATGTTTAACCTAATAGATGCATCCGAAGGGAGCTGGGCGGCGTTGGCCGCGGGGGGGGGGGGGGGGGTTAGCGGTGGGAATACGCAAAAGTGCTGTGCCGTACCGAAAGTGTTTCAATGTTAGCTCTCATTAGAGAGGAGTGATGGCGGTTGTTTCTGAATATATATACCATGCGTCTCGTCTCGAAAATGTCTTGTCCAGAGTGTGTCTCGTCTCGAAAAGATGTATATTTTTATTATGAGAGCTCTGTCTTGTCTCGTTTTCTATAGCCATTTCTTTGTCTCGTCTCGTCTCGTGGTACACTAGTTAAAGCAATAGGCCAACATTGAGATGCCCCGTGTCTTGTCTCCGCTTCCGCTAATTTTATTCTCTTGTAGGTGACCAAAATCGTATACATTATACCTTATGTAGAAAACTTGTCAAAAATTGCACGAAAAGTGTTCAATTACAAATCGGAAGTGAAGAATCCTGCAGGAAGTGACTCACTTGAGATGTGTTTTCATTTACCTCAGGAAAAATTAACCTTTTAACTGGCTAAAATTGCTTTTCCTAGACAGAAGCAGCAGTAGGAGTATTCTTTAAATCTGTATTCAGTATATAAAATTAAAACTGTTTGTTTGGATGAATGTTATACAAATTCTACATGCGTGCACCGATTTCCACCAAATTTTGAATGTATTCCTTGGGTCCCTGGCCACATTATTGTCATATTTTAATTGACCGGAAGTGACCGTGTTACCAACTAATTAAAAAAATAGTAATTGTATTAGTGATAACAATGAAGTAAATACATTTTTTTTTCATATTGAATCTAAAACAACAACGAAATGAATAAAGAAATCGTTACCTCGAAACAAGAATGTACTATGTCCACTTCAGCTACTTTTGAGAAAAAACAGCTTTAAAGTTTGAAGTTTCATTTAAAGTCTGTATAAATTCTTTACATTTCTAACGTATCCAGTCACTTGGAGGCTGTTTTGTGAGATAATACTTTTATTGTGCTCGTTTGTGCCGAAATTGAGCAAGTCCGGCGACGCCATAACCGCCCTTAGCGCTGGGTACTGGGGCATAGTCCTTTGATGCCTGGATAACCACGGACATCGTCGGACGCATGTTTCAAATATTTCTACAAACGTACATGCTAATTTGGGATTGACAAGGGTCTCAATAAATGATACATTCCATTCCATTACTAACCAAAAATTGATGTCCCATAAATTGATATAACTGGCAATTTGGCCATTCTAAATATCTGCTTTAAATTCTAAATTTTTACTGAACAATTCCTATACAAAATATGAGTGAGTTAAAGTTTTCGCAAATGCGTGAAATAGATTTCTGACCTATTATGGAGTCCTTGGTCTCCATAATAACTTAAAGATATCGCGTTGTTGTTGACCTATTCGCGATGTGCACTTATGTAGTGCTTCTACTATTTGCGTCTACTACATGTCCCCGATTTCGAGTCTGACTTCCGAATGAATCTCCTCAAGTTGGGTTTCCCGTCGTAAGCTTTTTTCCGGGTTTTTGACTTCACAAAACGTTCACCTTACCTATTCACTGCACTCAATCGCTTTCATAATTTCCCTGTCAGCATTGGAGATGAGGCAAGCGACCGACGCGTGTGAGGTAAGTGGACTAAAGTTCTTTCGGATCAGACAACCTCTTCGCATGTTAACAGTCTCTCATTCGACAAAGTTTCTGCTTGTAATAAAAAATATTTAAATATTTGCGTGACGTCTCCTTTATTTAAAATGTACGACATTTCTTGTTACTTTAACCAATATCCTGAATGAATAGAATAAAACGTTGTCTCAAAATTATCTTACGGATTCCTTTACAATACTTTTGCGGTTGATGCCCTTCAGTGCAAGGTCTTTGACTGCAGTATTAACTCCATTTTGCCAAAACGTGGACATCTGGTTCTAAGGTGACGAAATATTTTAAATATTTTTTTTTCAAATTTTGATTTACTGTTGTAACCAAACTTTGTGTACTGTACAATACGTAATGTAATTACTACTAATATAAGTGGTATTAGTTGTAGTAGTAGTGGCAGTTATAATGTACAGTAGAAGTCCGATAGACCGGCATCCAACAGTCCAGAACGCCCGATTGTCCGGCAACATTCCAGTTTTTTTTCCCCTTGTAAACGCTTGTGAACGACAGTTGAAAGCACTTGGCGCGGTTCGGAACCACTCGGAAGTGTCCACTACGCGTCTTCTACTGTTAGACGCAATCAGCATTGTTCGGAATCAATCGGAAGCGTTCGGACTTTACTCGGTTGTCACCACACACAGGTTCAGTTCATTATTTTCGCTGTATGGCTTAGTCTATACCAGTAGTAAGAGGTACCGCCTGATAGTCCGGCATTTTCGGTAATCCGGCACCAATCCGGTCCCGAACGTGCCGAACTATCGGACTTCTACTGTAGTACTGGTAGTAGTAGTACTACTACTACTCCTCGTCGTCGTTGTTGTTGTAGTAGATGTAGTTGTAGAAGTAATAGTAGCAGTAGTAGAATCGTTAGTGTTGCCGTCATATTTTATTCACCCCGCACCAACGGGCGGGTACTATGGCTAGTTGTTAATAAGTTAGGAACCAGTCGGTTCTTGTGGCACATTCCCATAATCCACAGTGTGGAAAAAAATCCGAAATATTTCTGGAAATAAGTTAGGCAAGTTTAGCTGTCTGGAAATTACAGTATTTTGACTAATAAATACCAGCAATCATTCACATTTCACGGATATGGGAGAAGAAAAAAAGTAGAAGCCTGAAGCGAGATATGAATACGGGTTGTTGAGGTCCAGCGTCTTACTGACAAGACCAAACTGCCAGTCAGAGAACAACACTGGGTCAAAACAGTACAGAGTGTCAGAAGTGCATTTCCTGGGCCCTGACAATATAAATAAGGTAGTCCCACGACTTACGCCACATTTTAATAACTTTTCTATTTGGGTCATTCTCCAAAAGGGGGCGTTTTTGATAGCAATTTTTTTTCAACTATTTTAAATTGTAAAGATGTTATTTTGTAGGAATCTTGTAGGCATTTGGGTACATTTTTTGAAGGTACTCAGAGATCAATACTGTATTATTTATTTATTTCATTCACAAAAGAAAAGAGTAATTTCCATGGAGTTGACGCTTTTTTTTTCACTTTTTCGTTGCGATGTTCCTTACAGTGAGAACGGAATTCCACAATGAAGCATGAATGAAGTGCTTAGTGTTTGGCTTCTCCTCATGATTATAGCAAACCCAACTTAAAATACTATTATTATGAGTTCCATGGAGTTGATGATTAATAAGTGAGACGCACCTGTTTTTGACTTTCTATTCCACAATAAGTCGACTGTAGAATGATCTTCCTTCTAATTCTTCTGAAAAGAGACCAAGCTGGATGCGTATTGTCTAACGCATGCAAAAATGCTGTGCAGTGTTGCCAGCTTCATACTTTTATTGCAACCTTTTTTGTCAGTTCATGAAACTGATAAAAAAAAGTGGGTTCCATGTGTTTCAGTAAATGTAATTCTCATACTAATAGGTATGTTTTCGATTTAATCACGATTCGTGTTTCAAACTAAATTATTCTGAAGAATAATTGTTGAAAATTATCTGGAAAACTAAAAACAGTTACTGAAAACCTGTCTCAATCATGAAAATGAAGTTGAGTTGACGTTAAACATATTTGAGACTATACATAAACACTATTAAAATATGAAAGTGAATAGAAACTGGCCCAGTTATAAGAAGTCTTTTAAGAAGCAAAGACAGTAATTTGAGGTTTATCTTTTGTGAGAAAAAAATGCAGTTTCACAAAATGACCCATTTCTGGAGAATGATCCATTTCTTAATTAGGAATCGGAAAACCCCATTCACTGACAATATTTCCCCATTTCTGCTAAAATAAATGATGAAGATGGCAGCAGCAAATACTTTATCAGAATTGCATAGATGGTTACGATAACAATACTTTTCTCATTCTGCGCATGTGCTCAAAGAACTGAGAACTGCAAATATCCAAATCAACACACAAAATTCTCTGTGTTTATTTAGATTTCAATGAAACATTGAAATTCGGCTGAACTTTACTGAGAACTCTTAGGAACGCTTACACAATTTGTAACACTGCAGCTACGGTACTGTAGAAGTAATATGGTTCGGTTCGTGGTAAGAAATTGAAAGTAACATTGTATGATGTTCTATGAAGTTCTGGGTTGAAAATCCGAATGTGGTTCAGATTCCACATAAATACTAGGTCACTTTCTTAAAAAATATTACTCGATTATAGAACAAAAATCACCAATCAATCAAACAAATTTAGGATCAAAAACAAAAAAGAAGAAGCGAATGAAAATGCAAACATTTCTTTAAAAAGCATCTTTTTTTTTCAAACATGTTTCTGTCTTTTCCAAACACGACTTTTCCCCCCGTTTCTTTCCTTTCCAATTCACAAATATTTTATTCTTTTCCTCTCCCCATTTCAAGAAGGTCAAACACAAATCTCTGTTCCTCGTGAAATTGTGGAAATCATGAACCATTCTGCAGAGAGTTTTCTCATGCGAGAAAATCTCCTTTCTTCCTCTCTCTCTCTCTCCTCCCCATCCCGTTGGTGAGAGATGTCTTTGGCAAGTGCTCTGTTCGTGTCCTTGTGGAGCAATCAATATCTACTCTCTCTCTGTTTCTGTGCGTGTGTGTGTGTGTGTGTTTCTGTTTCTCGGTCCCCTATTCGTGGCCCATTTAAACAACCCCTCTCCTTTGCAGCCTTCTTAGGACTTTCTCTCTCCGGTGGTATTGCGTGCGACTAGGAAGCGACTTCTCGAGCGACACAACAGCGGTTGCTAATGCTCATCCTGTGTTAATCCTTTGCCGCAAGATAAGGACTCTTTGTCGTGACTGATGCCTGTTTCCGTTTACCCTCCACCCAGTTCCTGCAAACAAACTCTTTCTTGTAACTTCTGGGCTTTGAAAGGGGGATTAGAACTAGCAACAAGTTGTGAAAGAAAATAAAAACAGAGACTTTATCTTCCAGCGGCCAATAACATTTTGAGTCCTTCCTATAGTTTTGTTTTTCCCGTCCACGCTTTTCTAATGCAGGCTGACTCTGCAGTCGAAGCAGATAGGGAGAACCTTACTTTAGATCTGAAGTCAGCGACATCACTTTACCTATCAGGTGTCAACTGGTAACACTATTCTTAGAAACTGGGAACCGTGTGTTGGTAGCCATGCAGTGTCGAATCTAGGGGGGAAGGCAAAAGGGAGCAAGCGCCATGGGCGACACGTTTAGAGGGCGACAAACAGTTAAAAATAAAAATAAAAGGGATACTCCTAGAACGGAAGTAAAATCGCATATTAAATTGAAATTGAACTTAACGTGTTGAAAATTTCAAGACCGCCGCGTTAAGACATTTTTTATGTTATTCCATACAACCTATCTTCATCTCTAAAATTGAAAGCCGCCATTCAAGTCAGATAGACAGGTCTATTGCCTTGCTGGAGTTAGTAATACGACAGGCTCCAGAGAAGATAACAAAAGTACACTACGTGATGCGAGACAATGTTGTGGCCGTCGCGTCGGCTGGTCGTGTTGTTTGACTACAAAACGATTAAAAGGGCGGCAAAAATTTAACTCCCCCCCTTCCGCCATACGAAAATTTCTAGATCCGGCGCTGGCCAAACGTCACCTTGACCTTTTGTTTTTAGTCGCCATTTTTTTTTACAAAAGTTGCACACTAAAAAAATATATTAATATGCTTATGCTTGTGTTAATATGCTCATGAATAAAAAAATGAGCAGCTCATGTTACCAATTAACGCTTACAAAGACATCTCCTAATTAATACACTTATCACATTAGTGTGTCCTCTTTAAATAAAATAAAATATATATAGAAAATATTTTGATGTCATGATAAGTATGATAGTACCAAACATTATTTTCTGTATCGGCAATATTTGTAATAATTTTTCATCCAGCATAAGTTATAATAAAGTGTCAGTATTATGTTAAGAAGATAATTCCAATTAAGTTACCTTTATTGTTAAGAATAACGTATTACGACAAGATAAAAGCCTGTACATTCAAGTTAGCCTTAATGTTGGTGATTCTTCTTTTTGTTTAGTGAATTAGAATTAGATTTTTGGCGTTTAGGCATCTAAGGCTCAGGCCGGGACAGGAGAGAGGAAGGATTCGGAAAGGTGTTGGTCAGGGCCTATATTGGTGGTGCCATCTCGGCATTTTACTGGTGTGACTGAGGAAAGCCCTGGTAAAACCTCAGTCAGGATAGTCGGCCTCTTGGATCGAACCCAGGACCTCCCGAATGCTACGGCAACGCTCTACCAGTGAGCTACGGCGGCTCGCTTCTACTTCTTTTGGTGTTCAAAACACATTGAAATATATTTTTAAAGTTTGATCTAATGTCCCCAATATTAATATAATGCCTACACAAATACCTTTCTTACTTCTGCAGCACTGAAAAGCTCTAAGGTTGAGACCATTCATTTTGACCTTCAATTAGTCAACTACACCCTCCATTCCAAAAGAAACCGAACGTTTTAAAAAAACAAAAAAACAATGTACATTTTGGAACAAATCATTTTTATTAATCAATGTATTCCCCTTCTGCATCGATACACATATTTGCACGCTCCAACAAGTTGTCAAACGACTTCTCCATGTCCTGTATTGGAATGGTCTTTAGGACGGCGGTCGTCGCCTTCTCAATGGCTTCAATCGATGCGTGCCACTTTCCTTTCATCGCCAAATACAGTTTCGGGAACAGATAGAAATCGCACGGAGCGAGATCTGGTGAATAGGGCGGATGATGCAAACGAATAATGTGATTTTTGACCAAAAATTCAGTTACAAGTCGCGAACGATGTGATGGTGCATTATCGTCCAAAAGAGTCCAACTGCCGATTTCTCGATATTCGGGCCGAATACGACGAATTCTTGCCAGCAAACGCTTCATGACGCCCAAGTAAAACTCTCCAGTGACTGTCTGGCCGGGCTGAACAAATTCTTTGTGGATAATTCCGATAATCCGGTTCTGGGACGGCCTGATCTTTCGTCATCATCCAGCGTCTCTCTACCCGATTTGAATCGCCTGAACCACTCGTAAACTTGCGTACGGGATAGACACTCATCACCATATGCATTTTGTAGCATTTGGTGCGTTTCAGTAAAAGGTTTACCCAGTTTAACACAAAACTCAATTGCAGCTCGTTGTTTGAAACTCATTTTCCGACCGATGTACACAACACACTGACAGTTGAAACGCAATAACTTTGTTGCCGTGCATCCAAATGTCATGACATTTATACCAGTTGTCAATGAGGGACTACGCCATCTACCGGTAAAATATTACAACAGATAGCACTAGTGGTACTATTTGTTTTCAACAGTTCGGTTTCTTTCGGAATGGAGGGTGTATACGGATGTAGGGCTGCCATCTCTTGTCGGAGATCTTGGCTTTGCATTGTACTTAAAAGCTTATTTCCCAAGAAGTTAAATAAAAGGAGCATAGATAAGTTATTCTCTGTAGTGCCTATATATCATATAATCTTTCTTGATAGAGGGTAGTAACGCAATGCACCAACAAACTTCGTGGAATGATTGTACAGAAAGGTAAAAGTGATTCTATTACCAAAGACTTCAAACCTGTCCTATCACAAAAATACATAATCTATTCGAAATTTGTGCAATACGTGCACAAGGGTTTTCTCAAAGGAAGTAAGCGATTAAAAGACTTCTCGTACGAGATAAGATGACACACGTGATCATCACTAATCAAAACCACAATAGCATTCTTTCTTTTGCTTTCTTGCTTTCTTTCTTTCCCTTTATTTCTTTATTTCTCTTGATTTCTTCTTTTTTTCTTTTCCTTTTTCTCTCTCTTTCTTT
>JAGDQP010002640.1:8192-25137 GCA_022664845.1 Lepisma saccharinum | reverse complement strand
CTCTTGATTTCTTCTTTTTTTCTTTTCCTTTTTCTCTCTCTTTCTTTTTCTTTCTTTCTTTCTCTTTCTTTCGTTCTTTCTTTATCTTTCTTTCTCTTGATTTCTTCTTTTTTCTTTCTTTCTCTTTCTTTCCCTTTCTCTCTTTCTCTCTTTCTTTCTTTCTTCCTTTTTCTTTCTTTCTTTCTCTTTCTCTCTTTCTTTCCCTTTCTTTCTCTCTTAATGATAATAAATAAACTAACTCTTCTTTGAATTCACTTCTTACTCTCGATTATTATGGAACCAGGCATGTTTAAAATGGAGAAAAAGCATTGTTTCTTTCAGGAAAAGTGTTCTGGGGGAGGGATGTTTTAGATCTTTAGGGGGCGTAAAAGAAGAGACAGGGCGTAATTCTAATTGAACAATGAATGAACCGATATTAAAGAGTGAAATGTATGTGACTGGACCGGGGATCGAACCCGGGACCTTTAATAGCGCATTGGGACGGTAACCCAAAGGTACCGGGTTCGATCCCTGGTCCATTCATACACTTTTCACTCTTTAAAATCAATTGCATCTGTACCTACAGAGGCTTGATGTACATAAAATGTCGGAAGTTGCCTTCATTTCAACTTTGGAATGAATGAACCCTTGTTTTTACAATTTTTTTTGTTTTTAAATGGAGGTGATTGACTCAGTCTGGGGGGTAATACTCTCCTGGCCACCCCTATGAAAGAAACGCTAGGAGAAACTACTTTCAAAACGTAAACCAAGTACGTAGTTATGTATAATGAATGGAATCTGTTTTGAGATAATGACTTTGGCATAAACGAACTACAGTTACCAGCTGTAAAGTCATCCAGTACACATTCATTTCGACTCACATTCACATCACAGAATTTCTGCAAATCCTTTATTTCCTTTTGTGAATCTGTTGCGCACCCATTGCACAATTTTAGGATATACATTTTCGGATAGAGCAGGTTAAAGCCTGTGAGAATAGCATACCGCATCAACTCTACCGTTAGGCTCATTTTATGCACAGCGTTTTGTAGCGTGTAGCAAAAAGGCAGGCTGCAACATGTTTTCTTTTGTTTCTTTTTATGCACGTACTGCGTGTCGAGGATGTTGTGGTCAAAAGAAGAAAAATAAAGTATAAGTAGGCAGTGTTGCCAGTGCATTTTTGCCTGGGATAACCACTTGGAGGAAAACCTCAGTCTTAAGAACGCATGGCAACACTTCGGATGAAAAATACAAGCTCAGTGTTTACATGAACAAATCCATTGTTAAACGCGCGTTTGCTACAACACGGCGGCATATTGTTCAGTGCGCGGCAGCGGAAAACGTAGACGCAGATCCATTGAAGAACCGATTTGCTTCTATTGTTTTACAGAACGGGCTGTTTTTACGGTTTTCTTTACGGACCGCATAAACGTCGTGAGTAAAAATTTTGTTTAGTGATACTGGAAATATGAAGCTCTTCATTTCCCCACGATTTCGGCAGCCTCTAGCTTAATGTTGACGACCAAAACTTTTCTCTTAATTCTTTCTTGTACTATTAATCCTCGAAGTTTCCTGATGTATCATGTTTCCACGCTATCGTATTTTTTCTACTCTATCAATTCAGTGCAATTCGACATAGTAGATTCGAATTTCCACTATTTTAATCTCCGATGTTTACTGATTTTAAACATTTACTTCCGATAATCATAGTAATGCACGATTTAACGCTAGAACCTGACTTTGGTACATTATGAACCGCGTTAACGCTTGAAGATAGCTAACGTTACTTTTCTGCAGCTTGGTAGCTTTCTGTTGCGAAGATTTCGTTATTAGCTATATTTTTCTTCTTTTGACATTTACCAAAGCGCTTCTAGAATCGCCATGGATCTCGATACAAGAGACGGATCTACTTCTACTGACCCGAAATTGATGCCAGCACAAGCCATGATCACCTGGAAGGTGAAATTGATTAAAAAAAACAACTGAACATCACGTTCCGTACAATACCATATTTAAAATATTCCATTCTTCCTCCCGTCTTCCTTAGCTAGATCTTCATCCATTCTTTGCTTCCACGCACCCAAGCATAGGTCAATCAATAAGACGCAAGTAAATCCCAATCACCATGCAAGATTAATCGAAAACCGGCGTCAATTTGACCCAAGTTCATTGTATTGGGCCAGTCTATCCATCTCCTGTATCTAAATCCGTGTAGAATCGCAAGGGAGGGATGTGACCTGGGACCCTGAGAGCCATAGCTGAAACTGGTCACCGGCTTAATCGAGCTATTCGGGTCACCGGGTCTTTGTTCCGACCCGATTGAGCCAGAGGGCAAAGCAGAGTTTTTAATTATTTTCTTGCGTTTGAACAATGTTTTTTTCAGGGGTGACCAGAACCTTCAGAGCACGATGAAAAAGACGTTCAAAATACCCAGTTATTTATATCTCCCAGACCAAGTCAATCTCTCCGTTCTGTCAAGTTTCGGACCGAGTCGCCGGGTCTCCTATGTTGTGGTCAGGATGGGTCACCAAAAGTGACCCGGGTTCAGCTGTGCTGAGGAAACTGATGCTGACCCGAGAGGAGTGTGAACCCGCTTCACCTATACTGTTTCACGATATTTAGGAATGTAGGAATGTACAGGTAAAGGAAATTTATGGACAGAAGTTTCTGTCCTAGTCTTGGTTTTCGAGTAGTTCGGTACCGATTTTTGGGAAGTTCTCAATCGGAAATTTTCGGAAGGTCGAGAATTAAAAAAACTGGGACGTACCAAGAGTGAGAAATTCCCTAAACCTCGGGAAGTCTCAAGAATTGAGAAATCGTTAGGCGTAGGGAATTCTGTAAAGCAGTCACTTTCAACACAATGCCCTATGACGTAATAACTGTGTGCTTCTCTGCCCGCGAGTCGTACATCGAGTTGTGCTTAACGGGTTGCCAGTTCCTCGGTGTTTTTCATCGTGCATGGAAGAAAGTGGAGGGTACACACTTAAATATGCGAGGTAAATATCAAATAAACAATAAAGTTCTTAAAAAAAGGAGCTAAACAAAACATGTTAAGATTGGAGAGACGTTTAAAATGCGAGGTACATGTGATATCGTAAAATGGAGATGAGAGAGTGAGTAGGGTGATATCTAAGAACTGTTACGTGTGAACAACGCAGCACTAACAAGGACCTTCGCATCTTCCGATTACTAAACCAACACCCTTCCAACTGAGCTACAACTCTTCTATATAACGTCTACACTGCGATTGGTTGTTAGTAATAATAAATACTGAGTATTCTAACAAGTACATTCATTGTCACTATATTTATTTGTTCTGAATGTAAACGAATTTTATGTTTCTTTTCGCACCGTTGTGCACTTCAGTACATACACACATGGAAACTCCTAGCACGCCACTGCCAACACTGCGTTTTCTCGCGCCCGCCAACTCTGCTCTGATGAACTGAACGTGCTGAAAGGAGTTGCTGATGACTGGTGTAGAGTTTGGAATTAAGAGCCGACAACACCCAGGATTTCGGGCGATTTCTTATTTCGAAAATGTCTCGCGCTTAGGGGAATTTTCTGTTTTCGTTTCTGTCCCGTCCGTCCTGATAGAAAACGAAACCTCCCGGACGGTCTTAAGTTACTACCCCACGGTGGCAGGGCGTCAAAAATTGTAAAACATTAATATTGTTCATATTTCTCTAATAAATTTAAGCATAAATTTCCCCTTGGTCTTTAAATATATATATACTGTTTGCATGAATACAACATGAAGTTCTTCAGCAACTTCTATATTTTATTGGGCGTGATGGTTGGGGTGGGGGGTTACAAAGTCGATGAGAGAAAGAATAACAGAAACAAGTGAAGTCTCCTCCTTCTCTTCATCTCCAATTTCACTCGAGAAACAAAATACTGGCTGCAATCCAGTTAGTCAAACGGAGCGGCAGGGCAATCGCCTTGGCTTAGAGATAGTGCCAATGACTTTTGGTTGAATGCATACAAGTTAACTTGGTGGAGAATAAATTGGACAAGACGGAAATTGGACGGGAAAAGTGGCAATATGCGGTAACAAGTTCTATTGCTCTCTCTCTCTCTCTCTCTCTCTCTCTCTCTCTCTCTCTCACACACACACACACACTGAGTATAAATACATTAAAGTTGGTCGCCTCACTTCCGCATTCAAGCAAAGATTTCTATAGCTTACCTTACTTAATCCTTTTGCGACTGCATACAGTTACGAGTGTAGGAAATCATATAGTGATCAGAGCTGAAACCGGGTCACGTTTGATGACCCGGTCTGGCCCGAACATAGGTGACCCGGTCCAAAACGTGACCCGAATGACCTAATTAACCCGGTGAGCCTCAGAAAAAGATATAGTGTCACCTCTCACACCGCAGCACTCCTCACCAGGAACGAATTTATGTGGCCTGGAGACCCTGAATTTTTTTTGTAAAATCCAAATAATTTTGCTTATTTTACAAAAAAATAAAAAAAAATAAAAAAAGAAAAATAAAAATAAAAAAAGAAAATAAAAAATGGGGGCGGCTCCAGACCTCTAAATAAGTTCATGGTGAGGAGTACTGCGGTGTGGGAGGTGACACTACAAGTCGGCAGTGCTTTATTCTATGACGAACGTGAAGCAGAAGTGACTTCTGTTGATTGAACCACAAAAAATATTGTTTTAACGACATATTTTCATTAAAAAATTCCTACTTAAAAGTAAAACATAATTTTCTTTATGCATGACTAAAAAGAAAAGCATGGCGCTCTCTCATATAGTCACTTTATAAATTCTTGAATTGGCGCGACCCATGCCTTTCTTTTTAGTCATGCATAAACAAAAATATTTTTTACTACGAATTGTTTAAGGAAAATATGTCTTTAAAAAGATTTATATATTTTTTCGAATTAGTTTGGTGTTCGGATACTTTTTTTGAAGATAATATTTTGGCACACAAATCCTAAAGTGTTCTTCAACCAGTCAAACGCAACATCGTTGCAGGCTAGTATTTATTCTAGGATAAAGAAGTCCATATTAAAAAATATTAAAATGTGCTTTTAGAATAGTAACAATTTAATATTGTCACCCGACTTGCGTCGCTATGCAAAATTTCATCATTGTGTGACGTCGGAAAATAAGTTAAATTAACGTTGCAAGATTTGAGGACACAACGAACCATTGTGAAGTAATGAAAAGTCAGTAAAAATACGCTTTTTTTGTACAATTCGACCAACAATCCAGTCCCTATCTTACCTTGCAGTTAATATGGGCAACATTCTTTTATTGTCTCTTTATAGAACGTAGATTATCCTAACAAAATTTCAGAGTAGGTTTCGATATGATCTCATGACGGGCTGCTTGTAAGGAACTACCATTGTTTATGTAACCACGAAGTGGTTGAAGTGCAAAATCACAGCAATTAATAATGATCGAATTCACCCCTGATGACGGTACCATACAATATCCTCCTTCCCTCCACAAATAACATCCAAGCTATATGTTACATAATGTATTGTGTAAGGCCAGATTTCTTATTTTTATGAAGATAAGAAATCCTTTCTCCACAGTCTAGCGGTTAGAGCTTTGGACTCATGTCCGCGTGGTCCCGGGATCAATTCCCAACTGGAGCACCCCACATTTCAGCGTCCACCCAGCGTCGTGAGGCAAACTGGGTGTCACGTGAATAAAGACGTGACGACCACTTGGTCTAGAAAATTCCCTGATACGCCTGTTCATGACTAAGGTGACGCGAAGTGCTGACCCCACGGCCGTTACTCAGGTGGACGCAGTTCCACCAACCGCGGACAGATGGCGTTGGGCTGGCTCAGGACCTTTCGGTCTGTAACGCCAGTGGTTATTTTTTATATGAAGAAACCCCTTGGATTTTAAGAGCTAATCCCTTGTTAAAATCTCTGAATTCGACACTGAGCTGACCGGACGGAGAAGGCGGTAGCGTGCTGACTTCACAAAACAGAGACTGCAAGTTTGAATCCCAGTACAGGCATTTCTTCATTTTTGTAAGCAGAATAAGCATTTCACGCATTGCAGTTAAAACAAGATTGAAAATGAAGGGATAATTATAATTATGAAACAATTTACTGTTCGAGGAGTGCTTCTATTGGAACGTTAACAATGTTGTGCGGAAAAACTGTTTCTTGCGAAACTAGCTGAATTCGGCAACGGGGTTCATTGACAATGGAAACAGCTGTCCCGTAATACGAAAGATTTTCTTCGTTGGTACTTTACATGAACATATTCCATTTACAATTAAATCGCAAAAAGATAATTTTCAAGACAAGATATTTTTACGACAATCAACTCGTGTAGGGAAGATAATTAAGATCACTCCTCGCTCCCACCCCTACTTTTCCACATTTTTCAAAATATTTCAAAATCAAAACTTTGAGAACATGAACGTGAACTAGTCATGGTCAGAAGAGAAGTATTTCAGAAAAACTTGGATAATTTGTAAAATTAATATGTTGCAGATATATATATATATATATATATTTTTTTTTTTTTTTTTTTTTTTTTATATATATATTTGTAAACATAAGTAGTCATGTGCTGCGAGCCACGAAAAATTGAATCGTCATTATGCAAAATGTGATAAGTGCAAATTTAAAATTTTACAAGCAGCGGTAGAAACTGAGTTGCTTTACCCTTTTACATCCTTCGATCCGCCCATATTTTCTCTGTGGCCGACAGAAAACTACATCTCATGTCCTAGATTATGTCATTTTATCCTAGGTTAAGGGTCCTCCTTGTATCCGCCCCCACATTTTTAACAGTTTTCAAAATATTTCAAAATCAAAGAAGATTATCTAAAATTTGATAACATATTGCACTAGTATTTAGAAATTACTATGAAATCCAATGGACAGCGATCTCGAGATCTCCATAGATGAGTGATACGTATTGAAAGATTATGACGTCATTATTTAATTGGTCTCATTATTCATCCATGAAGAAGATCTCAAGATCGTTGTCCATTGGATTTCATAGTAATTTCCAAATACTAGTGCACTATGTAATCAAATTTTAGATAATCTTCTTTGATTTTAAAAACTTAAAAATATGGAAGCGGATACAAGGAGGACCCTTAACCTAGGATAAAATGAGAACCTAGGACATGAGATGTAGTTTCCAGTGGATGATAGAGAAAATATGGGCTAATTGATAGATGTAAAAGTGTATAGCAACCCAGGTTCTAGCGCTTGCTGTAAAATTTTATTTTTGCACATATCACCTTTTTCGATATGACAATTAAATTTTTCGTGGCTTGCAGCACATGACTACTTATGTTTACAAATATATATCTGCGACATAATGTTACAAATTACCCAAGTTTTCTGAAATACTTCTCTTCTGACAATGATTAGTTCACGTTCCAGTAAGGGCGTTTTTTTTTTCAATATTAAAATGTTTCACAATTGAATTGTATTTTTTTTAAAAGACCAGGCAGCAGCCCACAATTTGGCTATTTTTAGTTTTGGAATATTTCAGAAAATCGAGCGACAGATGCACGTCTCGGTATTAAAATGGAATGAATAACTCAATTGTTTTACGTTTTCTAGTGAAATGAAAGCAGGAGTTCCATAGTCTTATGGTTAGAGTGTTGGACTCATGTCCGCTTGGTCTCGGGTTCAATTCCAGGATAGAGTCCCACTTTTCGGTGTCCACCCAGCGTCGTGAGGCAAGCTGGGGAGTCATGTGAATAAAGACGTGATGGCCACACTCGGTCTAGAATGCCCCTGATACGCTTGTTTGTGGTCAGTTGGCGCGAAGTGCTGACCACACAGCCGTTACTCAGGTGAACGCAGTTCCACTAACCGCGGACAGATGGCGTTGGGGAAGGCTCAGGACCTATCGGTGTGTACGCCAATGGTTTAGTTTAGTTTTTAGTGAACTGAAAAACTTTATATTCTTTTAAAAGGACATCAGTCGAGGACTCATCCATAACGATACTTCCTTATCCACCAGAAAAGTTTCCATCAGGTGCAATATTTTAAGGATTTGGGAAACTAAAGCGATATATGGCTGACGTGTACTTGGAACACTATAATGAGACTTAAAATGTCATGTAAACAACGAAAATCAAGTCGGTGACTAAACCTGGAGTCAGATCATAAGTTTTCATTGTTAAATTAGTGTTATAAATTTTAGAAGGACCTAAATGTTCATGTATGCAGTCAACAATATGTTAGTTTAGGAACATAAATGAATGACTGCCAAATAAAATAAAATAAAATAAATGTGATTTCTGTATTTTTTAAAGGATATCAGTCCACAACTTTTACTGATCAATAACGCATTCATATATTGCAAAAGCGACACAATTTCGTGACTTACAAGCAAACTGTCTCCCGTGGGACACGAAAATCAGCATGGAACTTCCAAAGTGTATTCATTGGTGATGTGTTCAAATAAACACTCCTGTAGTACTACGTTTCGAAGTTTCGCGGAACACGAGTTACAGGACTTCAAAATTTTCGAAATATTGTTCTGAACACCTGAAGGGTAGGCAACACTTCATACATATGTGTTGAAGTTATGCATTTACCATTCATTTTTATATTAAAATTTGCGCTGAAGATAATTTAAATGTTGAATTAAATTTATTGATGAAGTTGACGTGTTAATTAATTACTCTGATCCCTGCTAAATGCGAATATTATATAAATACAGGGTGGCCCGAAGGAAACTTCCCATCCTGCTAATTTCGTAACCAGTTGATTTTCAGGAGGGATCACGACACATGTTTCTTTGAATTTAAAGGAGAACCTGCCATCGTGGTCAAGCATTGCATGTTGTCCCATTTTATTGTGGTCTAGTAGTAAAAAGTTAAATTTTCTTAAACAACAACATGGGTCATGTCAACGGCCTTTAGGTTCTATTTACAGAAGAATTTGATAATTTACTAGTTTCTTTTTTTAAAAAAACTTTGCGGGAAATTACGTTTGCAACTCTCAAATATTATAAAGTGAAACTTCGTAGGTAAAGTAACATTTTACACCATTTAACACTATGAGCGCTCGAACTGCAATTATTAGTTTAAAAGCAGTTCTGTAAATATCACTATGATAAATTATACAGATTTTGACCCCTGATATTTCGAAACTGGTGAAATAGTTCGTTGTTTTACTACGCCTGCACTTGAAGGGTAAAGTACCACCAAACGAAGTCTGAGCGCAAACTCCCTTTTCTAACTCAGAGCCCCTCCTCGTTAGTAGCGTAACAGGTTTATTAATAGCCAACAATGCGAAAATACCAGCTCACGAAGAGACGAGTTTCCTAATGAAGAGTTCTCTATGAACGCAGCGGTCTTTCCTGGAACAGTTAAATCAGCCGAATTGATTGGGGGTCGTCAGTTATTCATACAGCTATTTTGGCTCATTACGAAGCCATTAAAATTCTGATTTGTTCTTTTGGATGTTGATATCTTATCCCCCTTTGATCAACGCTGTTTTTAACATGTATAACGAAGCCATTTAAAAGCATCTCTTTTTATAAATTATAATTACTGGGAACCAAAATAAAAATCTCAACGTTAAACATGGCAGTGATTGTGTACTATAGTCCAGAGGCTTCACGTCCGTTGGGAGATATGGTGTTTCCATTATTGGAGTCAACGGGCGAAAATAATTTGCTTAAAAGATCTAATTTATTTGTAATTAGAATCGATGCTACTTCTATGTGCTCGCGCAAAGAGTGAATGTGGGGGTATCATGAGTGGAAGTGGGGAAACGATGAACGACAAACGGCTATGCGTGATTACATTGACAACTAGCGGCATGGATTTTGAAGTGGCAGATGTTTGTGGGGGAGGGGAAAAGAACTTTGTAATTAACAGCGTAAACAAATTCAGTGAGGTATTAGCAACAATAAAACGTGTTGAAGCATTGAAATTTGCTTTGAAATCAGAACTGTACTCTAAACATTGCGCTCAGAGTGACCAACCAAGTTTCGTGTAGACCTATTTTTCTTATCTTGTGTTTGACTCCGGACAAGGAAAAAGGGTGAAGTGGTACAAGAAATTTTGCTCTTAATAAATTTATGTTCCACACATCATAGTAACATAAATTAATGTCAGTAAACACTTGGAAAGAAATTAATCATTACCCTTGATAAATGCACAATCATCTCATCTGAAAACCAAGTCCTTAAGATAGCCTTAGTCTGCTTTTTCAACATCAACATTGGGAAATATCATTCCGGCTCTGCAAATAGCACGACTTTTCACCTTCTTGAGAATTTGATAAAATATAATATGTACATCATCAACTGGAGGGAAGACAAAATAGATATCTTTGAGAACTTTCCTTTTTCGAAAGTTGCAACTTAACTGTACCTGTGCGGATTTCATCTTCTTCCTCTAAGCTATCCAATATATCGAGCACCTTACCAATAAAGACCCGATTTTTCTGTCCTGCATTGTTTGGATCTTCACCACCAGAAAGTCACCCTTACCAGGTGGATTGGGTGGGGCAGGAGCGCCTAATGTAGATGGCATTCTTTCAGATTCATGAGGCGCGGTCTCCGGGTATATGGTTGGGTCATCAACAGAATTGCTCCTTTATCTTCTTATTCTTCACTTTTCTCCATCAAGTGTTCTAAATGATCTGCTACAAATGCACATTTCCAACTTTCATATGCAGTTGTTTCTTTCTTAAGGCTGCCTTTTCTGGGGCCCGGAACTTCTCAAGAAGTACGACAATTGCAGAATTCCAAGATTCCCCAGATTTTGTGGAATCATACATGTAGACAATCATGGATGCTTTGTTCAAGACATATCTCTGCTCATAGACATGATCCCAGTCGCCTTAATACCTGCAACAGAATTAAAAGAATGCTTCACTGCCATAAATTGTGATCACCGGCGCACCATACTTCTCTGAAGCTAGAAGAAGTTTCATTCTCAATTTGGTTTCTAAATTATACCCACTACATTGCACGACTGCAGTCCTACAAATGGCGAATTAATGAAAAATACTTAGTTACAAAATTCAATGTTTAACCCACATATCCTGCATTTGTCATACGACATCTTGAATCGTGATGTTCCATTTCGTACCATGTACGTACCGAACATTCCGACCGATGCTTTCTGGTGAGAGATAGTGCGCAATTTGCACAGGAGAGTACGTTTGTACGACTCCACCCCCGAGTGTACGACTTCACCCCAATTTACGGTAGGTGTCCCATGACTTTTGGCACTTCAGTGTATAACTGTGACGGGCCGAAGTCATTTGTTTCTAAAATGACCCATAAAAAATAAAGTTGACCAAAGTTTTTACAAAAGTTATGTAAGTCATTTTTTCAACAATTCTGAGTTAAGTAGAGAAATTCAAATTATACAACCAAATATGTTCAAATTGTTACACTGTGTGCTCCTGCAAAGAATTTCGGCATAACTAGCGTGCCGTAACCCAAAGCACATATCTTAAGATGAGCCGGATAGATTAGAATCAAATCGATCAATATAATATAGGCGCCATCTCTCTGGTGAATATTATAAGCAGAGAGAAATACAAATTCGAAAATGAGCCATTAGGGCTTTTTCTAAAGCCAGAAGAAAATAAAGGACACGATCACAGTGTACAGATCAGGGAAATAGTTGCCCTCGGAACGTTTAAATCCAACTTTGATAATAAACAGTCGTAGCTGAGATATAAAGAAATAGCTCACGCATCTCTCTCCCTTCATTGCGAAGAAAGTAACATCTAGGACAATTTTGACCACGCAGCGATATCAGCGAGCAAACAATATAGAGAAGGTTAACAAAGAAATTATAAAATTTGCTTCTTGACACCCTATCGAGATAGTTAGTTAGAACTTCTCTTATGATCCAGTACGCAAAATTAATCTCGTAGATCGCCGTGGCTATATACAACCTGTTAAACAACGCAAATGCGCGGGACGGTATACTCTCCAGGCGCTTCGCTGAATAGAACCATTCTTATTTAATAACAGTTAAAGACAACAGAATAAAAGAATAATGAAAAAAAAAGAATAAAATCTTTCCACAAACTTATCGGTGATTACACTTCTAAAGAGGGTACGAATACAAAAGATAAATAAATGATGTCTAGCCAGATCCGGGTTAATAAATTTATATATAATCAAAGAATATTACATGGAATCCTACTATTTATACACACAAACTAATAGACTTTAAGTAATACAGTTTTTCTTACGAAGATCGTAGTTTGAATTCAACGAATTAACTACTGACAAAAATAAACTATCGATTTACTTGACGTAGCCTCTAATAACGGTATAATAATCAGTATTTTTCTAGTTAATGAATTTTTGTGATTTGAATTACTCCGATTTCACAACAAACGTTTACGCTATTAAAAGCACGCTCTTTAATTCAGTTTTTTTATATTTAACAAGGAGGAATATGCCGCTTGCAAACTGTCAAAGTATTGCTAGAGCGAAAGATTTGTGACGCTGGTCACCTCATGCATATGTTAATAAAGAGCAAGAATACAGAGAGGTTTTATACATAATGAAAATAATGAATGAATAACATCTCTCGACAACACGGATTTAAGACAATATAACACCTGCCTCTTAGAGGACAAGAACAAGGTGAGAGAAATTATTTAGCAGAAAAAAATTTATAACCTGAGACTTCGCTTATTCTCAAATCATACGTTTTTATAGACGCTAAGCCTTTTTTAAAAGGAAATCTAAACTTGTACGAGCTATAGACAGATCTTACCTTGAATGGAAAACCAGACTGGCTTGTTAGTAAAGCTTCAATACTAAAAGGAGGTCTACGACCCCTTGCCATTCCTTAATGAAAAATTGGCCCCTAAAGTTTCTACTTCAAGTGTTGACGAGACAACGTACCCTTGAATGTGGTATTTTCGGAGCTATCTACTTCAGTCAAAGAGTAAAGTTTAAAAGGAATGACTTTACACATATAAGGCTAATTAATTAAGTAATTGATACATACAAATTGATACAATATATTTGTTGTATTTTAAGACTTGCAAATCCGACCTTTAATCAGTGTTCAAGAGCTTCTTTAAGAATAATTCTATTCGTCGCTAGGTACTTCCGCTGATGAATAAAAAGCTAATTCAAGCGGAGCAGTAGGCACTTCAAAGCAAACTCCATATATTAACCTTCCAAAGGGTTGCTCCTTGGCGAACTCAAAGATCCACCTCGCTCTAATGCGATGAGTTAATTCTACTCAATTCTTTAAGGAAAATATATATCAATGCCCTGGGGATAATTTATGATAGAACGAGAGAAAGATTACAAACTTTACCTATATAGAATACAATAATTCATTCTACATATCTTGAAATTCTTTTACGACGCACGAAGCATTAGAGATCGGCGAACGATTTAAAAGACTCATAGAAACTGGCGCGCTGAAGAGTCAAAATTTAACATACAAAATTAAATTACAGGTTCGGTTCGCACAGACAGACTGGAATGTGTCACGAATTGCTTACTCGACTGGTATCTGATCTTTATATAGCTGAGCTCGAAGAAAATAGAAAAAATACAATCTGAACCCCTTATCTGCGAAGATAGGTTAGTAGCCTTCTGAAACATATTATAACTCTGATAGCAAATTACTTAGTTAATCGGACGGAAAAGAAGCCAATGAGGGTTTCTGTCATTGAGAGCGGTTTCCGAAGGAAATTTCCCTCTAAGTCCGTATCGACTACATTTTGGCTGGCTAATCGAAGCTTTCCGGCGGAGCCAAAGAAAGATGTTTCGAAGCTGAAAGTTGGTTGTCGACTGTGTTGACCTTGCCAGCTCGGTTGCATATATCAGATGCTAAAAGAAGCACCAAAGTCAATCAGGATGTGGAGATAGACTATTGACCAATCAAAAAAGGTTTCCGAAAAACAGATGTCCGGAAAGGCTAGCCTCTACGTTTTCTCCGTAAGAGTTACATCACAAAAGACAAAAAATAAGGAGGCTATAACACACATGTGTGGAGGACTTCGTCAACTCTCACATTCCTTTACGCTTCTAAGCTACGGCCTTAAGAAACGTTACAAATAATACTTTTTAAACAACTGAATAAACTCAACCTTATCCTATATCAAAACAATTGATTCTGCCTGCTAGAGACAGGAATCAAAGAACAAAAAATTTCTTCTTTCCAAACTTTGGTAACTTATTACGATATTTACATTTATTTATTTAACATAGTGTAATATATTGAATTTATAATATATTTTTTTTTCTTTTTACTTAAAAATAAAAAAAATGGATTGCAAGTAACGGACGATGCAATCGTATGTTACATGATAAAAGTTGGTGTAAGTCTTAACTCCACATATGACTTAATAGATCACAGCACTAACAATACAAAAATAATATGGGATTTATTAAAAACAATCAAATATAACTCTTTGTCTCTCGAAATGAACAAACCAAGTGGCCTTAGTAGCTCAGTTGGTAGAGCTTTGGTTTCTCATTCCGGAGGTGTTGCGTGCGATGCCAACGGCTAACTATCCTGACTGAGGTTTTTCCTGGAGTTTTCCTCCGTCATATCAAGAAAATACCGGGATGGTACCTTCAACTTAGGCTCTGGCCGACTACTTCCCGTATCCTTTCCTCTATCCTCTCCCGGCAATAAATTCCTAAAGACCATAAGTAGATTCAATGCGAAATGAACAAAAGACTGCATGACGTACAAACTTTCTGCTTTAACCCATTCATATTACTGAAAAGTCTGAAATTGAAGTAGACATGTAAAAACTAAACATCACCAAAAATCTACTTTTATTTTGAGAGGATGGCTCAAATGATTTCTTCTGTCGTTCTTGCTTTTCTCCATCGTCTCCCGTCATAACTGCTCTTCCCAAACGCAGGAGAAAAATTATAAGAATCTGGAAAAAACATATTCTTCCAATGTGTAAGTTAATGCGTCTTTTAATACTGTTGAAATTTCAATGTGGTCCTGCTGAGTAAAGCAAATACTTCCAACAGAAAAAAGCAACTTATCTTCTCTGAATTCATGAACGTCAAATCTAGTTCTCTTCTTCCATTTGGATAGAATTTAAAGAAAAACTCATTTTATTGTTGACGATGATGGAGGAGATGCAGAAGAGGTTTCTGAAAGTCTGGGAATATAGCGCATATGCAGAAGAAAGAAACAAGCTTTCGTTGGCAGACAAGTAAAATAAAAACGAACTTTTCAAGTGAGACTGCTTTAAAGGATGGAAAAGGAAAATCTACTTCAGTTTGGCGACGGCGAAGCTTCTTCCTCCTCTGTAGTTCGTTGAAAAGGAGACGCTTTCTTTTGGACCGTCAGCCACAGAAATAACTTTAGCGGTGATACCAGAGCCTCATCCATAAAATTCCCGTCTGTGTATGAAAAAATTCCCATCTGGAATTTCTCAGTTTCCTCCTATTTTGTGCACTTGAGTTAAAAAAAATAATAATATAAAAAAACGAACCACAAAAGTGGGTGGAAACAATTAATGGTGCAATAATTAAAGCAGAGCTCGAACGGGCCAATTGGGTTAGGTTTCGGAGCAGGTCACTGGATCTATGCTTCGAACCCGACGACCCGGAAAGAAGATTTTTTCATTACTATATACTCTTTCGGTTTAAGTGTTTCTATCAGGGGGTTTGCCCCAGAGCATGAAAACTTCAACGCCAAAAGGTTTCTAACAATAGTACTAACATATGGAAACAGTCACAAATCCCCCCCTCCCACAAGGAACAAAATATAACGGCAAAGATGTGTAAATCACCGCCGTCTGAGGTGGTCGTGTGGTTTTAAGCTTTAATCAGTTTTCGATCATGGATCACCAGACAACAAAGTTAATTCTGGCCATTTGAGTAAACACCGAGTTAGCCACGTCACTTCAGTCAAGACGAATCAGTTGTGGAACAGGGTCAATCAGGTCATTTGGGGTCACATTTCGGACCGGATCATCAGAACAACTCGCTTTCAGCTCTCAGTTAAAGATATATCTTGCTGAGAGAATATGAAGAATTGTCCGTAAGAACAACTTACCGAAAACATTTTAATCTTAATTGAAGACTGTTCAGCGTAGCCCCTGAGGTTGAATGGTTTTAAGTCCTCTTGGTTATCGTAGGGTAAATGAGCCATCTTATTTAAACATTAAAATCAACGTGACGATCTCTGAGGTATGACTTTAGGTGCATCTACCCTACGTTTGATGCCCATGTATATGGGTTAGAATCCCCGAACTACCAGAAATTTTTACTTTTTTTCTTGCTACATCGAAACGTTCAATTTTGATTCTCCATCAAATGTAAATGGTATTTACATTCAAAATAACTCAAATTAATTAGTAAATACAAATAAAGACCCCTGGAAAAGAACGTACTTTGTCCATTTTTTAAATTTTACAGGAGAGCGTTTTAAAAGATCAGAATTAGCATTGGGTTTACTGAACATCAAGAAAGATTTGCTTGTAGGAGACGAACTACCAGGTGTATGCATAAGTAGTTTCCGGTTTAACTAAGAGATGGCGCCAGCAAAAAGTACGCAGCGTATTCATTTGACACATACGTCATTTTGTTCGTCTGACATTAAACTACAAACACACACAAGTTGAGTCCGCCAAACACTAGCGTCTTTGTTTTATCGTTCAGTGATCATGTCGACGTTTGTGCCTGAAAAAGAACATTTGCGGCACGCATTGCTTTTCTTATTTAATCAAAAGAAAAAGGCTGTTGAAAGTCATTGTGTGCTGGTAGAAACATACGGTGAACACGCTCCATCGATTAGAACATGTGAGACATGGTTTCGACAATTTAAAAGTGGTGATTTCAATGTGAAAGACAGTGCGCGCTCTGGTAGACCACAAAAGTGCGAAAACGAGCAATTGCAGGTGTTATTGGAGGATGACCCAACTCAAACTCAACAGCAATTGGCAAAAGCATTAAATGTGTCACAAGAAACAATCAGCAGACGTTTACGAGCAATGGGGAAGATCAATAAACTGGGTAAATGGGTCCCA
>JAGDQP010002639.1:87795-102245 GCA_022664845.1 Lepisma saccharinum | reverse complement strand
GTGTTGCCAACTACAGGTGTTTCCATTATTCTGATAAGCATCTGTATATGATATGCACAAAATAGTGATACATTTTTCTCCTCTTATATCTTCTCTTAAACTATAAAAGACTGGTGAACAATTCCTTCTTCACTAATCACGTAATACGCCGTCTGTCCCCCGCGCCATCTACCCACCTCCCACTCTATCATAATTTTAGTTTTAATTTAATTCCCAGTGGTTTAAAAATCATTGTGCGTATAACGTGTTTTAAAATGCCTTTGTTTGGCTTTCATATCTGAAAATTCAAAATGAAGTTCATTTAAATGATTTGTTAGTACTTTCTTCCAAATGAAAATCTAAAACTAATTGGCTGAATATTTTACGATGCACAGTTCAGAAATTCAGGTTTTAATATATCATATATATATGATCAGCGTTACAATTTTGGTCTATTTATCAATATTGCATGTCAAAAATTATTTGAAATGTTTACGTTTACTTAATGTGCTGGAAGCAACAGAAAATCTGCATTAAATATCTACGCCTAGCGAGAATTTAAAGACAGTTACATTTCTCTAATCCTTCCCTTAGAAACTAGGTATTTGACGAGACGATAAACTAACTCGAATGAGTCATGCGCGTAAAATCTATATATTCATTGCAGATGCAGCTGTAAAATACTATCTATATAACAATTTGCTGTTACAGTAATGGTTTTCTTTTCTCAAATATTAACTCAATCTTTTGATATTTTCCTCCATTTGCATTCACTTTAGCAAAATGTTACACTAAGAAAATTCATCTTGTGAACAAGTACAAATAAAAATAATCTATGTATAAAAGAAAAAAAAAACTGGAGTGCTGAAAATTTCCCGTAAACTGCAACGCGTAACGACGGTGTCGAGGGCTGAAAGAGAAAAGCAAAAGGTAGAAAAAAAACAGTTGAAGATAAGTGCTGCATGCCATTACCATCCACTTGTTTGAAGCATGTTCTCGCTTCTGCTGTTTCCACCCATATTTTTCTTCAACTGTGCTTCCGGACTTCTCGTTTTTCACGTTATCTGTTTTATTTTTCTCACACTATCGTATTTTTCTCTCTCTCTCTTTCTGTGTATGTGTCTGTATGCCTTTCTCTCTCTCTCTGGTTTTCTCTTTTTCTTCGTACTCTTCCTTATGTGAATATATTTTTATATGTTTGTGTGTGTGCGTGTGTGAGACACACACACAGAGAGAGAGAGAGAGAGAGAGAGAGAGAGAGAGAGAGACTACGTTTCAAACGTCTTTGGAAACCTCTAAACAAGCACATGCACACACTAATACGAAAAACACAATATTTTGATGCATATGCACATTCGTACATACGCACATCCATACAATGTGCACTGTAACATTTCGTTCCTTTATACAATTCTTCTTTTCTTTTTAACTATATTCTACCAACACGAAAAATGAAGCTAATTCAATTTCCACGGCAGAGAAGGAAGGAAATTCCACGTTTTCATATTTATGAACCTTTTTTTCGCTTTTCTGACCTTCTTTGGTGACTTCTATTTCTTATTTTCGTCCCTGTCTTTATTCTATTTCGTGAAGACTTTTGTTTCTTTCTGACGGTTTTCTTTCTTTCTTTCTTTCTTCTTTTCTCAGGACAATCGTCTCAGAGTTGTTTGGAGAAGACGACTAAAAGAATAAAAAGGAAGATAGGAAAGTCACAAATTTGTCAGACAGGAAAAAGAAAATTGTTTAAAAGGAAAAACAAGTCGTCAAGCTAACAAGCAAAACGACAACTGTCTGCCTGTACCTCAACGAGACGGGAAGCAGTTTCGTATTTCGTGGATTACTTCTTACCTTCCGCTTTGATTAACTTAATTAAATAGCTATTTCTTCATTACGCAAGTACTGTTGAAACCAGATTATGTTTGAAGGAGGTGTTATGAGAAGAAAACTACGCATGTACGTACTAAAAAAAACAACGATTCTACAAAATAATTAGATATGCATATTTAAATGGGAGATAAGAAAATCGAATTTAATAAATTTTGTTTTATTGAATGTTATTTCTTAAATAAAAGACAATCAAATCCAAATTATATAATTTGAGAGTTATATCACTTATTTTTCTAATGATTAATCTTGCCAGACGATTGAAAAACGGAACGGAATATGAATATTAATATTGAAATGTTCATGCGATCAAGTATGCCGAAACTCTAGTATGTATAAGCTCTCGATGTTTCAATGATCAAAGTTGAAAGTGGATGTACGCTGATCCTTTGTATATATAACGATATTTTTCTAAATAACGTCACTTGTATTCAAAACTTTTAGCCACCTTTGAGCTCAGTATAGGGACGTACTTTAGGGAATCCTTGCAAAACACTATCTGAAACAAATCTTAATGACATCTTTCACATGGTTTGTATCATATTCATTATTGTATTTTCATTTAGTGAACCTGCCTCTTTACTGTGGTAGCTACAGACAGGACTGAGCGGTCTTTAAAGCTCTTAATAAAGCATATTTACCTTTCCCAATCTGGGGCAGGCTGCTCCTGAATCTAGTATCCGGAAGGTCATTCTTCAGTGCATTGAACAGATGAGTCTGATGGTGCAATATGATGTACCACGTGGGTCACCACATTTGTGCAAGGCGTTAGTGAGTGGTAATCGACGTGTGAGGCAGAGTATCATGAAAATACACTTTGAGAGCATAAACATGTTTCTAATGTATAAGGTTCAGTCAAATGAAAACATCAAATTGCAAATATCCGGACAACGTGTTGCGGCAGATGTTAGTAATGTTTGCGGTTGATATCCACATATGTGTAGGCCATAATAAATGTTACCCAAAGGAGAAACAATTAACGCTAACAAATACTGCTACATTCTCCGTCGGGTGCGGCTAGCAATTAAGAATAAACGCCGGGGTAACCTCACAAAGGGCATCATTATATTGCACGACAATGTCCGGCCTCATGTTGCCAAACAAACACAGAATCTTTTGGCGCCGTGGAAGTGGGAAGTGCTAGACCACCCCGCGTATAGTCCTGACTTGAGTCCCTGTGATTTCCACGTGTTGGTTCACTCAAGAAACACCTCCGGGAGCATCACTATGGAGCGGATGAAGAAGTGCAGAAAGCTGTGACAGAGTGGTTCCATACTCAAGCCAAGGATTTCCTCTTCCAGGGAATTCATCATCTCGTGTCAAGGTGGGATAAGTGCCTCAACAGCAACGGTCATTATATATAGTTATATCCAGTAATAAAGTATGTACATGGAAATGGACCTTTTCATTTGACTGCAACTTATATTTTGCTGGTGTGCTGTTTGAATTTCTTCAAGGACTCAATGTAGGACTCGTTGATGATCACTTTGAAACCCTTTTCAAGAAAATCCAGTAAAATAACTCCAGTTATTTCACTAAAAAGAAATAGTCAAATTCTTTGCGAGATTCTGACATTTGAAGCCGCATCTTCAGTCACAAGTATGGAGAAACAAATTTGTTTATGGACTTCAAACAGGAATAGCAGTTTTGAACATACTTGTATGTTTCTGTCTTTCCAAATGGGTGTTAACGATGTGACACCCACTTGACACCACCTTTCTGTAGCCTAGGTTCTAAGGTTCCTCTATACATCATCATGTGCACATTTCAATGTCCCAGTAATTTCATGTACTATGAATAATCGATCTGTATGAAGAATGTCATACACGCTGTATTGACCCACTTCATGCAGGTTGCCTCTATATAAGTTTATCTTCCTTTAAACCTGTTGTTCTACCTTCGAAACTTCTCTCTTTCAGTGATTCCTCCCCTTACATGTTTCTGAATTGCAGCTATTTCGTAAAAATATCAAGGATCGTCTTTTGCCTATGCTCTACACACATTGCTTCATTCCCTGAAATGAAATAAAAATCACCAATCATGTGTGAAAGTATGTTCTCTCAGTGATATTAATTTCAGAGATACGGCATTAGTGCTACAGGTTTTACAGACGAACTGGCACTATTATCAGCACAACTCTCGTAATTGAATATTACGAAGTACTCCTACCTGTAGATAAGTAGGTATGCCTTTTTCTTGCTTCGGCTCCTATTGCACATAAAGCTTTGAAACAATAAATAGTTCATACCAAAGTGAATATGCAGAATCACATAGTGATGTTGCTGAAGGCAGTGATGTCACGGAAACATTTTCCTTCAGAATTTCCATTTCGTTCAAACAGCTGTTTATTCAAAAGTAAAGAAACGACACCGTTTATAACGAAAACAAAATATTTTGTATTTTAAGCAAACTATAAGTTGCATAGCATCAACATAAAATATAATTTTGTAAATATTTAATGGACCTTGCCCATCACATAGTTTAACCAGATCATCAATCAACTTCACTGGCATATTCATTTCAGTAACAGATTTTTATTCCAAATTTCAAGCACCTAAACTGCTTTCGAATATTTATTTGAAAAATGTCTTTCTCCAAGCAATGTCCCGACTAATTTCCACAAGAAATGGAATCATATTTCAATAGGAAAATCCTAATCTAACATACAAAATACGTAATAAGTACTTCCAGATCTTCTGCGAATCTGCTAAATTAATAACAATTTAAAAACATGTCTCTGAAAACTACACCACCATGCATCTATATTATCTTTAGAAATTCGTAGTGTGGATCCAACAATCTCAAATTAGGAAACTGGACAAGAATTAAGACCAAGAGACAAATTATAACAAAATGGTTTCACATGAAAACAGAACAGGTACTCCAAGCTGCATGATTCTGTACTAACTAACCACCAAAGCACGAACATGTTACTAAACAAAGAAGCCTATACATACAAAAGGATTTAAAGCGTCGAACCATCTCACTCTCTACCTACTCTACCCGTAAGTTGTGAACACTGACAACGTGCGTTCGTTCTTAAAACCTATATTTCTAAAATCTCTAAACGAAACAAAGAGGTTGATAGCAACTTGCGTTCAGAGGGGAGAATGATGGTTAGGAAATGAGATTCCTTGTATTTGTATGGATTCAAATAGTTCACTGAGTAGCGGTGGAACCTCAAACTTTCGGCTACATTTCAAGTGCTACCAACATACAATCTTGGCTAACCTTTCTACCTAGATTCTCTCTTACAGTTAAAACCACACCCACACACACACACAGACTCAAACACTTTTCACCTTCAATGTTGTTTCTCGACTTTGTAGAACTTTTCAAGAGGTGTAAAACTTGACACAATCCGTTCCCACTTTCTGGGCTAGAACAACAACATAAGAAACATTTTCTCGTTTCTCTGCGAGCCACACAAAAAGATAAAAACGAAACGAAAGTAACTGAGAAGGAAGAATTTTGACTTTTCGTCCTTTCTCATTCCCTTCCTCCACTCCTCTGCCACATGAACTAAAAGCAATGTTGAGTTTTCGTGTGCTGGAACCTCGAACAAACATTTTACCACTGCTACCGCATTAAACTTCTTAGTCTCTTTAAACAAAACCACTGAACTCAAAAGTTGTGCTTAAAAGAAGAAAAGGCAATGGTTTACCATCTGTTTCATGGGGAACGGAGGGAAGACAACAACAGCACGCAGTGCAAATTTTATGATTTTAAATTAGTTTAGCATAAACATCTTTAAATTTGTTTTAAACAATCAAATGTACTAGTTTCTGGGAACAAGAGTATTTCACTTTCTTCATGCTTTCTTGTTCTAACATTCATGCTGAAAGAAGATAGGGCTTATAAGAACAAACCTCTGTAGTTGAGACATAAACCCCACCTGCATATGTATGATTCCTTGAAGATTATTAAAATGTATTCAAGTCCAGAACTGCCAATAACTTCTAGAAAAGTATTGTAGACGTAGAAGCATTTCTGGGTTGTAAATATGAAGGGGAAATAATGTATTGAGATTATTATATACTGACAAGGGGACTACCCCAAACCGATTGAAAACAAATTTGTTTTATGAACAAAATACACCCCAGAACTAAAAAATATGGTAGCAAAAACTGCTCTAATGACTCCGTTGTAATATTTTGGCCCCCTAGCCGAATGACCTAGTCATCAATATTCTCAGGCCAAATAGATAAAGCTAGAAACACATAGCCGAGACGTTGAGGCTAGAGACACCAAATGTAGTATAAATGTTGACTATCATGAGGAGGTTACGAAACAGAAAAGACATTTTGTAAAAGTCGCCATTGTGAATCCGATATGACGTCCTAAAATAAATGCCGACAGTATATGCACAGCCCGAACTACGGAAGCTAGAAATACTAAATTTGGAATGAAGGCCAATCATCAATCGTAGATTACTTGAATAATCAAAACTATTCAAGAAGTGGCCATCTTGAATCCAATATGGCGGACTAGAATGCATTTCACAATGGCTGGGCTAGAAACACCAAAGTTGGCACAAAGTTTGAATATCAAGAGGTGGTGACGAAATGATAAAGAAATTGGGGAACAGTCGCCATCTTGAATCCAATATGACGTCCGAAAGTAAATATTGAAGGTATATGCAAAGCCCAAAGTACTGAAGCTATAAATACCCAATTTGTCATAAATGTGTATGAGAATGGGTAGGTAGAGGAAAAATGCCAAATGGTGAAAAAGTTGTCATCTTGGATCCAATATGGCGTCCTAAATAAATAACGAGAGTATATGCACAACCCAAATGACTGAAGCTAGAAACACGGAATTTGGTATAAATGTTCATTTAGGTAAAGGGGATGATACGAAAGTTTGCAAAGGTTGCCATGTTGGATCCAAGATGCCAACTTTTTCAGCATTTGGCATTTTTTCCATTACCTACCCATTCTCATACATATTTATACCAAATTGGGTATTTCTAGCTTCAGCACTTTGGGTTGTGCATATACCTTCAGCATTTACTTTCGGACGCCATATTGGATTCAAAATGGCGACTGTTTCCCAATTTCTTTATAGTTTCGTCACCACCTCTTGATACTCAAAATTAGTGCCAACTTTGGTGTTTCTAGCCCAGCCATTGTGAAATGCATTCTAGTAAGCCATATTGGATTCAAGATGGCCACTTCTTGAATAGTTTTGATTATTGAAGTAATCTACGTTTGATGATTGGCCTTCATTCCAAAATTGGTATTTTTAGCTTCAGTAGTTCGGACTGTGCATATACTGTCGGCATTTATTTTAGGACGTCATATCGGATTCACAATGGCGAATTTTACAAAATTTCTTTTCTGTTTCCTAACCTCCTCATGATAGTCAACATTTATACTACATTTGGTGTCTCTAGCCTCAACGTCTCGGCTATGTGTTTCTAGCTTTATCTATTTGGCCTGAGAATATTGATGACTAGGTCATTCGACTAGGGGGCCAAAATATTACAACGGAGTAATTAGAGCAGTTTTTGCTACCATATTTTTTTGTTCTGGGGTGTGTCCTGTTTATACAACAAATTTGGTTTCAATCGGTTTGTAACACTTGGGGTAGTCCTCTTTGAGTGAAAATAAATATGCTGAAAATGGATATGATAGTTGACATGGTTCAGTTTTCACGATATAGAGACACAAGTCATTTGCATATGACTAGAAGTTAAAATTTTGGAAACATTAGACCAATACAGTAGTTATTTACGGTTATGTATTTGGTGTGAATTGAATTTCATTCTACCTTCTTTCGGTCGACCTATATTTCTTCACTTCTTTCCTTATTTGTATCTGAATGTACAAAGATGCTATGCTTAAGAAAATGTGTTGTGAGTGAATAATGTGTGTAGTTTGAGGTATATGTGGATCAAAGATATTCCTTGAAGGAGAAGTAATGCTTTGCAGGACAGAAGGACATGAGAACAGTAACGATTCCCAAGGCAAGTTCAAAGCAGCGGGATGATAGAACCAGCTATGTCGGAAACCTTCTTGTAGAAATCCTTTGTATGTGCTATGTTTCTACGTGCAAATATCCATGTTGTCTATCCGATGACGAACAGAGAAGCGGAGTGAAATGAGTACAACGGAGGAGTCCACTCTACAGGGTTTGGGTAAATGACGCAAGACAATTTTTTTGGTAGGAAGACGCCTATTTTTACTAATCGGAACAAGCCATTAGTAGGGGCATAAATACGACGTACTAAATATCAAGCACGCTGTTTACGGTAATTTTGGTCTTAGTAAGTTAAAGGTTTCGGTTCCGTCTTCGTGAATGGAAAAGGCTGCCTAGAAGTGCATCCGTGACTCAGTGCAGAGAGATTGGCTCAGCAGCGTCGACGCAGTGACAATAAAGTGTCTTAATGTAATGTGAAATACTAACGTCCAAGTTTAGCAACACTTGTCGAATTTTCATAAATGGTTTGTTTGTTTGATGAAGTATTTTTTTGGCTACAGTTCTCAAGTAATGCGTTTTGGTGTTGTAAATGAATTCCTCTTGGTTTGAAAAAAAATTGACAAGAACACGTAAAGTATTACGCTTGAGACAATTTGAATGGATAGCTTTCTTGTAGAGTCATATTAAACTCCGCTTCGAGTCGACATACACTTACTGGTGGTTTTGTAGATCTAATAAGTTAGTCACCTATTGCTCTTAGGGTCAAGTCACCGCAATTCCTAAGTCTAGTTGTCTTGTTGCCAGATTCAACCACGTCAACTCACCAAATTTTCATACGTACTTCACATATCGTTCAGTGGTTCTATGTCCATGGACTAGTACGGTGGGTAGCACTGTTGTAACTCCTGCGTCACATGCATTCCAAATGCATATGTCATTCCTGTTTTCGTAATATATTATGGCTTGGTTATAACATAAAGCAAGGTTCTTACTTTGTTATTATATATACAGTATTTACCTATGTTCTGTGCATTTCTTTTTCATATGACCAGCAGCGTAGTAGAGACATGATGGATAACTTGGCTGTCTGAGTAAGACTTGCCTGATAATGAATGATTCAGGCGTTTGCATGCCCATGTTTGTACTGAAACACCGTAATGCTAATTGCTAGTGATCAACTGAAAGGACAGATTTTTGCTAAGTTCGAACCATTTCTCGGTTTCTTGGTTGTCACATACTACGATATTTCCTGTGTAACAATCGGCATAAAAAGTAGTGTCATCTGCCAATTATGGGAGAGAGGGTTTTTTTCCAGACCAGTTAGCCCATTTATAAATTTATAAACGCCGCCTAAAATATATTTTTGAAATAAATGTAATTATATACTAGCCACAGGTGAGTGATCCTACTATGTCTTAATTATTTCGTCCATCTTAAAAACTTCATTATTCTGCCTATGTTGCTTGGAAAATGTTTTAATTCATCTCTGTACTTAAAAAAAAGAAAATTTAAGAAAACATGATAAGAAATATAATCCGTATACATAATAGCCCTACGTTGTTTAAAGTCATTAATGTTTTTTAATTATTATTTTAGATACTTTCAACATAAAAGAGAGGATGTGTCTGTAATTTAATATTGTCACGTTCCATCTATCAATCTCCCTCCTCCATCTCCTGTCTGCCTTCCTCTCTTCTTCTTCTTTGTGTCCCTTTCCTCCAACCCTGTTCGCTTTAATTTCTTCGCCCCACTTCTACCATCACCACCGCGTTGCCCTTTTACATGTACTATGTGCACGCACAGGACACAGATTAATGAGGATGCCTGCAAACAATTGTCTCATGTGATGCGAATACGAAGTAGATCTCCTTGTAACTGCAAACGTAGCATTAAAGCGTGCTTGAAACAAGATTCTTGTTTTCTGGGCCCCAGTCGGTGAAACCTCTAGATGTAGCGGACTAGAATTGGCAACGAGAGAGAAAGAGAGAGAAGAGAAAGAGGCAGTGAGTGGTGGAAGGGAGAATAGGGGATCGTTGGGGTGTTAAAGCAGATTTGTTCTTTGTACGCTTGGGCGGCTGTAAGAGGATGCTTGAAAGATAGGACAGAGCCTCAACTGCCGCTGGGTTTTAATGTAACGACGATGCTTCTTTTTTAACACAATTCATAAATCCTTAAATTCTCAACGTAACTACGAATGGGAATTCAACTTAATTCATTTTACGAATTATCTTTATATCTTTTGAGAAACAAAAATAACATTGGTAAATTTAATGTAATACTAAATGAAGTTCTCGTAATGTTCACAATAGGATTCTCCTTTGTCGTTACTCATATTTTCTTAAGAGAATATTTAAAATAAACTAGAAAACTCAACACATTTACTCTAATTATTTGATCAAATAACCTAAGTATTATATTTGGTAAGGATAAGCAGTCTACGCTTATGCTGACTGAGAATAATGTTAGCAAATTTAGTAAAGAATTTTAAAATTGAAATATACTAAAGTGTTATATATCAATATTCTCCATCGTAAGTACACAGTCATGGAGAATTGTGTACAGAGATTTCAAAGTGATGTTCGAGAAGCAGTGAGAGTGAATTTGATTTGTTAAAATAGTGATGCTCTTAGGTTAATTTCTGTAATGAAAAAAAATGTTTCATTTAAGGAAAATAAGGGAATGCGATTGAATATATAAACGTTAAAAGCAACAAATGGAATATATTCTCATAACTAATTCAACCAATTTAATTGGTAACTCTATCGAATTATGATCTTTTAAATTTATTTAAGGTCCTTACTCAACTTTGGCTCAGACCAGCTATTAAATAATGATTTCTATGTATTAATATGAACATAATGGTTGTTAGTCACTTATAAGTCGGAGTAGTAAGGCTGTTTGTCTATGGCCTCACTGAAACCAAGAAATCAAGTGATCAGTTACACAGATACATTTGTATGTAATCTGTCTTAAAGCTAAATCACAATAGCAAGAACGTGTTAGGCTAAGTGAATGAAACTTTAGCAAAAGACTATTTAACATCATTTATTATTTTTATACGTCGATGCAACCCAATTAGTACAGAATATCGGGCCAATATTAACCGATATATTGGGGAAGTTACAAAGTGACGTTTTACAGACTTCACGCACAGAGCAATATGAAACGTGAATATTTTCCTCCTGAATCACCACTACGGTCATACTTACATTTACCATAATGCAAGGGTACACACGGAAATGCATTACATTATCATATTTCCGAATTCAACACATGGAATACCATGCAAATCCCTTCTTCAATTATATGCAGCATATGTTCGAAATATAAATATACACTTTCAACACGGATGTAAAACATCATAGGTTACAATACCAAAAGAAAATACACAACAAAAATAAATAAAATCTTCCACATTGTTCAAATTCTTTTAACTGAAAAAAAAAACACGAAAATCCAATAATGCAATATTTATTGTTTTAACTAAATCAGAATTTATTAAATAATCATGAAATTAAACTTGTGCTGAATACAGAAACACACTGTATAATTCACCGGGCATTATAAGAATAATGAAATTACGACGACAAAAATGGGCTGGACATGTACCTCGAATGGGAAAAAAACAAAAATTATATTACATTCGTTGTTGGTAAACCAGAGGGAAAGAGACCATTGGAAATACTGAGTTCGGACCATTGGAAATATTGGAATTACAATACTTGAATGGATCTTTGAGAGGTAGAAATTCATGATGAAAACTGGGTTGATATTGACCATGATACAAGGTAACCAAAAAGTTTTATCCCGTTCCAGAGCAGTGATAAAAAAAGCAATATAGTGGACGGTACGTACATTTGGTTTCGAAGTAACTCCATCAGCATCCAACACCTTTTGCCAACTTTCCTGCAGCTGCACAATACCCTGGTGATAAAAGTCGGCGGTCTTCGAGGCAAAGAAGTCCGTGAGTGCGTTCCGCAGGTCTCCCACGGAAGTGGTTGTCGAATGAATGAAACAGGTGGCAATCTGTTGACGCAAGGTCCGGTGAATATGGTATATGGCACAGTGTCTCCCAGCCAAGTTGCTGAAGGGTATCCCGGGTCCTCTTTGCCACATGTGACTTGGCATTGTCGTGGAGGACCAGCATACCTTTACTCCTTCTGCCGCAATGCACGGTTCACCCTTTGAAACTACTGTGAGTACAGGTCAGCAATGATGGTCTGACCAGATGGAAGGAGCTCGTAATGCACCACTTAGCGACAAGTATACCATACAGAGACCATAACCTTTCGAGGGTACAATGATGCTCTTGAGGTGTGAGGAACAGGGTCACGTAGCGACAATCAAAGCCTGCTACGCTTGGGAGTGTCATAGAGGACCCACTTTTCGTCACCAGTGGGCAAGAGATCTAATATGGGTGTACGTTAGACCACTGTCCTACTCGATGGCTGCTTTCAGGGCCTCGTCATCCAACACATGTGGTCGTCCACTGCGAGGTTCATCAGAAAAATTGACATCTTCCGAATAGAATATCTGGGATCAATGCTTGGCGGTGCGTTCGTTAACAACATTTTCACCTGGTATATGGGGCGACTTGATGTGGTAACTGACAGGTCCAATTAAAATTCACACAACAAACACACGCGAACAATATGCTTCCATACCTCAATTTCTCTTTTACGCTGGACGAGCTATGACTGCTGTGTGTGAACACCGTGCCTGTATTACTGAAGGTCGATGGTCAGACTAACTCCCAATCGCTTGGCAGGCACCTGCGTCATTCCGTTTCCTCTCTGTGAGCGCATGATTAGTGGAACGTCAAAAACGGCAAAACATTTTTGGTTACCTTGTAGAATCAAATGGTTTGTTACAACTACGATGAACTTGCGAGTTCAGTAACAAATAGACTTAGTTAGATGGGTATGTACAGATAGATCTAAACATAGTTGTGATTTGAAATATTATTATTTTTAAATTAGTTGGCAACACTGACAGAGACGGACTGCTAACCAAAAGGCCCACCCGAGAAACCAAAGGACCCACTCAGGAAACCAAAGAACCTAGCCGGGAAACCGAACCAAAGGGTCCTTGTGGTAGTGGACGCTTTGGCACGTGGGCTCCAAAACTTATTTCAAAGGTCTTCAATACTCTTCATGTTAGTGGTCCCTAAAATGAACTTACAAGGGCCATAGTGTTCTGATCAGGCCTCAAAATACAAATTATTAAGTAAATATTATGCCTTCATATATGAATATATTAAGTAATAAGTACATACAAATTTTTCATGGTCCTTTCTTTGGTTTTGTGAGGGTCCTATAGTAGACCTGCTGAAATTATAACTTCTGCTCTGCCTTTGTGTTGGTCATAACAAGGTTTATGTGTCAAAATTGTTCTTTTTCAAAGACCGGCAAGATCCTAAAACTACCAGTAGTAGAAAAAGTGGATTTAGTGGTCTTCTTTATTGGGTAACAGTACGCTTCCAAGACAAAAGAGTCGACGAGCGCTCACCCGGGATTCCCGGATTCCCGGCCAGGACAGTCCGCCCTAAACACTGACAACTGCAGTGCCTTCCGTGCCCAGAGTCCCTTCATGATGTGTTCTAGTAGATAATACTATGCTTGGTGCTGATACAGGAAATGATATGGAGCATATAATTTTTTTTTTAAATTTGTTTACAATTCTGACATCTTCGGCGGATGTGGCACACGGAGTACCTCTATGACCTGTCCCAGTAACTAAATACTAAGTTTGATGTATATGGATAACGTTGGGGGCGCAAGTTTAAAAATATATTTTTTAATTGGTTATGACACTAATATCTGCGTCCCACAGAATTCCTCTGTTAACTGCCCCAGTACCTAATGAATATGGGTACTTGCATACCAAAGTTACTGTATATTAATGGTTGTTTGTAGATTTGTAAAGATAAATCTATAAATTACCGTTTAAAATAGGCAGGCAACACTGACATCTGAGGCGCCTGCAGGTGGAACACAAACAGTGAACTTAATTTTTTGTTTAAGGCCTTGAGGCTTCTAAAGTTATGGCTGGGATAGGAGACAGGAAAGGATTCAGGAAGGTGTTAGCCAGGGTCTATGTTGAAGGTGCCACCCCGGCATTCGCCTGGTGTGACTAAGGAAAACCTTCGGAAAATCTCAGATTGGCTGGCCGCCGGGATCGAAACCACGATCTCCCGAATGCTACCCAAAGGCTCTACCACTGAACTATGGAGCTCGGTGTTATTTTTTTTTTTTGTGTGTGTATCGAATAAGAGAAGATGACATGTTACAAATACAGAATCTTGAACCGAAGTGGTGTACGCAGTTAGCTTAATTATTACCACTTAGGGCGAAACTGAAACTCTGAAGATATGTGCATTGAATCAGAAGCAAATTGGTATATTTTAATAACTGCCACTAGATACGTAGTAGACCTCCTTCATTACCAGCTCCCTATATCACACAAGGAAGGATGCGTTGATAGAAAAATGTTTGAAGCATGGAACCGAATGTGGTCGATACACGTGAATCAAAATCCACAATTTTTTAGAAATATATGCGGACATGACTTTTGAAGAGGCGGGTTGTACATCTGCAACTTCGGTGACCGAATCATCTTCTAGAAGAAGTGACTAGCATTTTGTCTGTACTCCTCTCTTTCAACCT
>JAGDQP010002639.1:77306-87695 GCA_022664845.1 Lepisma saccharinum | reverse complement strand
CTCTCTCTCTCTCTCTCTCTCTCTCTCTCTCTCTCTCTTTCCCCCTCTCGCTCTCTCCAAAGGGACCTACCAACTCACAATTTGTCGCAGGCCCTAAATGAAGGCTGTATTCAGGTCTCTCCTTTGAATCTATGTCACAGTTCACTGGTCTAGATCATCTAATAAGATCCCTACAGGGAGGAAAAGAGTTCTTGTTTCTCTCTCTCTGTTTCTCAACGTATCCCATTTCTCTTTCTCTCTCTTTTCTCAGTCCCTCAGCCATCCGAGAACACTGACTGACTGACCTGACGTTCGTTTTGATGATGATCCCCGGCCCCCTTCCAACCTCAGCTCTCAGACTCATATAGCAAGCGCACTTGGCTTCTTCTGGTTCTGTCGCGGGTAAAAGTAGGCTGGCTGATGACTGGTCTACAAGTAATATTCTTTTCTCTCCCTCTTTCTCTTTCGCTGCAGCGGTTTCTTTTATTTTATGCTCTTCTCTATCTTCTCTCTATATTTCTTTCAACCTCGCTATTCTTTCTCCTTTTCGAAAGGAAAGAGATAAGATAGGTTGAGGACAAAGAGGAGAAAACTTGACTTGGGTCTACTTGAGAAGCAGCTGTAGAGAGCATCGTCAACTTCGCTTAACGAGTTCTAGAAACTTCCCTTATTAAGAGGAAGCACACACACATACATATACTCTCTCTTTCTCTCTCTCTCTCTCTCTCTCACACACACACACACACACACACATGTATATATATATATATATATATATATATATATATATATATATATATATTTATAAAGAAGGTGAGAGAAACACGGGCACAAGAAGACCCATGTACCTAGTTGCAAGTATACGACCGTGAGGACAGGTTAATGTATCCGTTTACAAAATATAGGTGCTCTAAATAGGCCAAGTTTTCCATCATATACATATAATTAAATTAACCTCCTAAGGAATCCAGCTATACGTGTTTACATAAGATATTCATTCTACTTTCAATTTGTATTTTATGGACTAAATTTAGCCTCTTCTTCTTCTATCCAAAGTTCAATTAAATAGGAAACCCATTCTGTTAATTAATACCGCAACAATAACTTTTGCTCTAGAAACAAGTCTCTTCATGTTGTAAGATATTTACTTAAGAGCTGAAAACGGAAACCATTAAAGTAAAAAAAAAAAAAGCATCCAAAGATAAGGTCAGCTTTATATACTCAATTGTGACCATCATCTGCTGACGTAATCAGTGCTGAATTAAGCTGTTTGGGAACCCTGGGCTATTGGGCTAGACCCCTGTTTCCAATCCCCTGTAATCGCAAAAGAGCTTATTTACCTTCGGCGAGTCCCAGAAAGAGTGGTGGACCGTAGTTGAAGCCTCTTTAGACCCCACTTAATCCGGCTCTGGACATAAACACGTTTCTGCAGTTAACCATATTATCTAATTTAAATTGATATAGGAGAATTTTGAGAATGTATCAGTTCTACAATACGATGAATCAGTCTACATTTATTTAAAGTTTTCTTGGATAAATCTGAACTAATTAATACACCTTCCGTTTAATCTTGGAAAAAAACACTATGTAGATCCCACGAATCGAGCACAGTACATAGAGTGCCATTATTTTTAATTAGTTGTATAAAATGAGTTTGTCCTGTACACAGATATTATATTATCGTATTACAATTAAGGATGTCATATATTCCCAGTATGGCTATGATAGGTTTTCTCCTGCAGGAAACGTTTATGTTAAAATAAAAATGATCTTTTTCTTACAAATCATGGTAAATAGGAAGGGAACTTAGTTTTGTCAAAGTTGGTAGGCATAAAACCCTTCACGTATAAAATATTGGAAACTATAATATTGTAAAACAAATGTCAGAGGATTTTTTAATAATTCAAATTTCGGAATTGCCTTTAAAAATATGCTACTTTAATATGCATGATATTCTTTCGAAAACGTCTGTAAGATACAAAACTTATTAACAATTATCTATGTTGTTATATATTTTCCAAACTTTCTTCGCATTAACTGTACATAGTCACCTCAATTCAGTAAAATATTTATCTAGAAACTTGCTGCAGTATCCGCCCGGTGCTGCGGGGTAAACTGACTATGGAAAGTGGAACTGTTTTAAAAATTTGTTTGCAACGTTGGCAACTGCGGCGCCTACCACGGAGTACCATTACAACCTGTCTCGGTGCTTAAATGCTAAGTATGCGACGAATATGTCAAATAATATGGAAATAATTTCAAACAAATATTTGAAATTGATTTGAAACACTGACAACTTCGGCGTCTGTACAGCATTTAGTATCTGTATAGCCTTTCCCAGGAGTTAAGTGTCAAGTTTGGTCAATGCGTTTAAAGGTAGGGGAGTAATTTGAAATATTAATTTTTAAATTGGATGCTAACACTAAGAACTGCGAGGGAAGGGGAGTAATACTTCCGTGATCTGTCAAAATTTTAATGCATACGTATACAAAATATGATTATAAAATCTTTTTAAAGATTTAAAGTTATATTTCTCTTAAACAATTCGTACTAAAAGGTAAAAGATAATTTTGTTTATGAATTACTGAAATAAAAAGCACGTTCGCGCTCTCATATACAGTCACTTTATATAAATTCTTGAATTGACGCGCCCCATTCGTTATTTTTATTAATGCATAAACAAAATTATTTTTTTACTTTTTAAAACAAATTCTTAAAAAAAATATTTCTTTAAAAAGTTTTTTATTATTCTTTACGTAAATCCTAAAGTCTTCTGCAACCAATCAAACGCTAGTGTTTATGTGTAATATTATATATATATATATATATATATATATATATATATATTTATATATATATATATATATATGCTTTTTAAAATATAATAAATATATGAAAGCAACGATAAAATATTGTATTGTCACCGGATATCACTGTGCAAAACTTCATTATTGTATGACGTCGAGAAATGAGTTAAATTAACTTTGGATGATTTGAGGACACCACGAATCGTTTTGAACTAAAGAAAGGAATGTAATAAAAATGATGTAAATCAATGCTAGCATGTAGATTTGTATAAAATATTTGTACAAATTGAATTTTGAATAAGGTTGACAACACTGATAATTGAGGAGGTTGAGGATTTGAACACCCATACACATTTTTAGCTGCGTTGAGTAATTATTACGCCACGTTTGGTGCATATATGTCCAACGGTTTGGAAGGATTGTAAATTACATATTTGAGAAAGATGGCAACACTGCCAACTAGGAAGCATTACTGGGATCACAATACATCTATCACCTGACCCAGTACCTAAGGAAGACATGTGCAAAATTGTGTGTAAATCAATGTAGGTACATTTTGAAAAAGCGTTTATGTTTAATTGGCTGGCAACACCTTCAGTGACCCGGGATATCTCTATGACCTGGCAGACTGCGTAAGGAGCATGTACGCAAAATTTCGTGGAAATCAATGCCCAAATGTAGAGTTATAGAAATGAAATTTCCAGTTTTACATCTAACATGACATAATGTTATAGGAGGATTTGTTTTACCTTTGACTGAAAGAAGTGTGAGAAATACTCGTTTGTTTTTAGATGCTTTTACATCATTCGTTATTTAAATGCATTTAACAACATCTATTATATCAGTGATACATTTGTTCCCATCATAGAGTCTGTGAATTTTCTATTTTACAAGATAGTGTTTTAATAGCCCATCGTCAAGGATTATGTATACCTGCACATCAAGCAAAGATTTGCCCTTAAGAGGCTGACAACGCATATTTTCTCTTTGTACTTTTCAATCTCTTATCTATCAATCAGCGAACCAGGTTCTTAAACACTTAGTAAGTATGCCTTGATAATATGCTGACTGGTAAAAAATGACCCTCTTAACAGTCTTCTAATTCCTGCTTCGTTGTTGTCACGCACGTCTTTCGTAAGTATGTTACACATTAGACCAAGTATTTCAAAACTCGTGCACTCTTTTTCATGCTCAGGTACTATATTTTGGTAAGTAAAGTACCTTGACTTAGAGTCGCGTAAGGTAGATTGTGTATATATTTTTAAGTACGTTAAGAATGTTTGCTTGTCATATTTGCATCTTCACTACATTATATGTTCCAAAAATAGAATGAAACCAGATCACTGTCAACCGATCAGCCACACTTTAATTAAAGAATTACGTTTCTATTGTTCCTTCAAATGATTTACTTACAAATTTAGTACAGGTTTGTGTACAGTACATTTTTACAGACATAAGAAAATGATATTTTGTCGTATAATTCTCCTTTTATAAGTGCTTATAATTTTATATTGCAGAGAAATAGAAAACAAACGTTTGAAAACTTAGGAATATTTCTCTTCATTACTAATAAAGACTTGAAAATGCAGAACACCCACAAGGGTTGTATTCTGAAAGGCCAGGAATATTCGTTCAAAAGACAGCACAGAAGGTAAGAAAGCTAGTCAAGTTTAATACACCCTTCGAAGGGAATAATCCATCAAAACTCTTAAGCAATGGTAGTCAATCAAACGAACTTCGCCTGTCAGCATCTAGCATCGTGCAGAACATTTAAAGAGTGGCAAGCCGAACAGGAATTTCTTTACGAATATCCTATGAAATTGTTACAACACAAGCGCAACAATTATTTAAATTAATTTGTCTTATCAGCTGTTGAGATTCCCCCAATACGACATTGATGAGGCAAATTGTTACATATCTTACGTCTGCAAGAGAAGTGTCATAACTTAAAAAGTATAATTTTAAAGGAGAAGGAAAAGAAATGATGTCTTATTTAAGGAGCTTATGGGAAATATGTTCAACACTTAAGTTATCCATCGGCTACTGATGGAGATAGACTTATGGGATTTTGTTAATGAAGGATAGTGGTTCTCTGATGCTTTTGACCCCTCTCCCCGTCCAAAAAAGAAAGAAAACGAAAATTGAAACATTTTGAGTTGTAATACTTTTCTTGCAAATGACTAATATGTTGATTCTGAGCCTCTATATAAACATGCTCACATCCGGCTAGCTACCTGAACCTATTGCCAACGAACAGAGATTTGACCACAATTTCCAATTATATTCCTGGAATATCGAAAAGGTGATTCAATTTAAGTTGGTACCTGATATACTCAGAATGAAATTTATGGGCGGTAACAGCACTATGGCTTACGCCCGTCAATCACCATATTAGTGCCATAAATTATTACCTTACGTTTGGGTGATACGAACCCTTTACATTTTCAGGGAAATATTTTACAAATATGTGCAATCGAAGGCAATCGGCGCTCTAAGGAGTCGGAAGGGGAATCAAAAACAACTAACAACACGAAAGAAGAAAGAAATAAAATAATTGAATTTAAAAAAAAATCGTATTGCAGAGCATGATAAAGGGAAGGTCAGACGATCTGTGTGTATTGGACAATTCGTTTCTGAACTAACGTCTCGATAAAACTAGCAAAATGAATCTTCTAAACCAACTATTGGAAATTCTGTCATGCATTAGTTATGTATCTAGGGTCCGATATTTTGAAAACAACGATTTCATAATTAACAACAAGACTTGAACGTCACACTCGCGCTTCCAAAATACCACAATAGACATATAATAAAAGATATTAAACCACAATTAGTGACGTCACTTTGCTCTGAATGCATTTGGTTGTGTCACAAATTGGGGCAATTTGTACGAGAGCTTTATTTGCCCTTGTTGGGTGCAATACTGACATTATTTATTCCGAATTTCGTGTTTTAGTTGAAATTGTTACATTTTCCTAGATATGATAAACAAGCATGAAGTAAATATAATATGTATATACGAAGAGAATCACAATTTACGTTTTGTGAACAATTATAGTGATGTTACCAATGTGTTGATTTCTTTTCATGTATATTATACTATTTCATCAAATGGTAGTGTTGTCTCGAAATGAATCTTGCACCAAATAAATATATCACCAAGCATTAAAGGAAAGTGAAAGAGTTAGGTGTTTAGTGAAAAACGAATCCATTTAGTGTTTAGTAAATCCAAGACTTGTGTACTTAATATAAATAAGAGGGTGACAAAAAATAATTACCTAAGACGGAAAGAATACTTACTGGCTGAGTGTATAAATCATAATTTGTGTGAGTGTTACAAGAGCTCAATATAGTAAAAAATCCATTGAAGTTTTCTGCAAAAGAAGACAAATGTCTTCTAATTTTCCCAGTATCACTCAAACACGTGAAACGATGCCATATTTTATTCGATTGGGAATTCACATTCTTCTGTTTAGCCACTTGTCATGGTGATGACATATAATTCTGGCAATAACATGGAAAGGCTGACCTTTTGATGCCTGGAGATCTCATGTCATGTCATTTCATGTCATGTGGGCGACGGTTGGATGTTACCTGAGGGGCAAGAGGGAGCAAAATCATGAATAAAAAGGAATCCATTTAAAAGATACCAAATTGAAGTTGACAAATGAACTGACTGTATTATGCGTGATTTCATGCTTCCAAAACTAGATTTGAGTTTACAACTAAATGTCATTCAGTAGGTTGTATTACAGTAAAGGCATTTTTAGACGCAAACACAATTAATAAATATGAAGAGTCATACCATGCTAAAGTTAAGTCAGAGCATGATGGTTCTAAATAAATAAGAGTACCTGTACCTTATATTATTCGTTTTTTTTTCAAATACAAAAAAATAGTATACAATGAAAATTTAAGAATCTTGTGCAAGAACATATTGAAATGATATGTGACTTGAAGTAAGTAACTTCTTTTTACCTGTCCTGATAGAGGAGAAGGTCCAAATACGGGCTACCACTTGTATTTTTTGAATATATCCAAATTGTTCGAAGTAATGCACTAAACAACAACTGCGAATATGTCTGAGATATGTTTACTTTATAGGGACTCCATAGTCTAGTGATTAGAGGTTTGGAACCATGTCCGCGTGGTCCAGGGTTCAATTCCCGGCTGGAGTCTCACTTTTCGGCGTCGACCCAGCGTCGTGAGGAAAACTGGGGAGTCACATAAATAAAGAGGTGACGGCCACTAGGTTTGGTAAGCCCCTGTTCGTAGCTAATGGACACGCAGAGTTGACCACATTACCGTCATTCATGTTGATGTAGTTCTACCAAGCGCGGATAGATTGCGTTGAGGCAGGCTCAGGACCTATCGGTCTGTAACCCCAGTGTTTTTTTTTTATGTTTACTTTATGAAGTAGTTCCAAATTAGGTTTAGAAACCCATGTCTATGATATTCAAAACATATTTTACAGAGATATCATAATCTTGACTTTCAAAGCACTGGTCTAACTATGAGTTACCCTTTAACGTTGCCTTAAATAACAAAGAAGAAATTTTAACAGTTTAAAATAATGTTCAAGAGTGGTATAGTGATGATAAATGTATATTTACAAAAGTCAGAGATAATCCTCCTTTTCTGGACCAGCGCATTCTTTATGTGCTCACCTCGAACACATGATACACGTAACCCACAGGTCTCTCTGTGTGTTCAGAGAATATCCTGTTGCAGAATATACAATTCGTATCTTCATCATCTGGCTTTTCTAGTGCAGCTGGCTTATCAAAGTAACTATCTTCATCATCACAAGGATCTAGATCAGAAAACATCATCCTGGTTTCTTCTGAATCTGATTCCTATCTTCTGAATTCTAATGTTCTTTGTTTTCTTTTCCGTTCAGGTATATTCCATTTTTAATTGTTGAGCTCTTTGCTCACCTTAGCTGAAAGATAATATCTTCTTGCAGTTACTAGATTCCTGCCTTGCCAATGAAGCAATCATTGTTTCTTACAGTTAGTATGGGTTATCCGTTATAACAGTGGCACTTCCTCGTTTTCAAAATCGATTGCTGAATTTTTTATGACAGGAACTACTGAAATGTGGAAAGGTTTTACTAGGTATGAAATTCCTACTCTAAGAGAAGGAAACTCTTAAGATGAAGATGTAGGTGGAGAAAGTAGCTCGTATTTAGACTATTCATATGGGTTGTTTTGTGACGCAACAGAAGTTGATACACAATATTATTTATTATTTGTTTTACACTGACTACTAGTGCAGTCTCTTTGATTAATACAACTTATAAAACATTTCACACTTGGGTTCATTGTGTTTGAAAAGCTGAAATAGAAATGTCTGATAAAACTTTCCCACTGTTGAAAACAGGCACAACATACAAATATCCGAAAATTATAACCCCAATGAAATTCTAACATAACTTTCTTCGAACTTGAAACATTCGAGGATTTTTTTCACTATTACTCAATTATCTGATTTACTATGAAGATTGGCATACGCACAATATAATACAATAACTTATACTGATTATAATACCCGAAAATTAAACTCCCCGAATTAATTTCTTACATCACTTTTTTCGAACTTTAAACATTCGAGGAAAAATTGTGATCTTCACGAAATTCTTACAAATTTTAGTAAATTAATTAACAGCAGAGCATATTAAGACTAATCACGCTCAAACATTTCGACATTCTGTACAATTGCACATTTGTTCAATTTGAAATAATTAATGTATTTAGAACTGGGCTTTTTCAACATAATGCGAATTTGTTGAAGAAAATGTAAAGTTGTTGATAAAAAGTTATAATTGTAAATTGTGGAAGTTGGTAAAATAAGATTAGTGTTGAAAAGAAAGTACTGGTAACACTGGTGCAATATTCCATATAAACACGACAGAAAGTTGTTTCCTTGCATTTCTAGTGGAAAGGCCAAGGTATTCAACGCACTCAGTGCCGCTAGTGTAGTGCTTCCAGACAGACGAAGATGCGACTGTGAAATAGTGTTGTGAAATTGGACCAACCGAAAGTCATGGTTTCGAAGTTGAAGAAGCGTGCATGAATTAAGATTTAGGTAACGCGAGTGAATGTCATGCGAGTCTCCAAGAAACCTGTGACAATCAAGCCTTCCCATATCCGGTGCCCGTTAGGTAGCAGCATTTTGAAAAGTACGCGAGTGTGTGGATGGTTCCCCATGTGCAAGGATAATCTAGGTGCCTAGTACGTGGAGTAGATTCAGTTGCTTGTGGAGATGAATCCCGCTGGTCGGTGAAGGACTTGAAGAGGTTAATAGTACTCACACTATTAACGTGAGTAATATTTCAGCGTGATTAGTCTTATTATTATGTTAATTAATGTTGGCCTTTTAAAATGCGTAAGAATTTCCTAAACATGGCATTTTTCCTCGAATGTTTCAAGTTCGAAAAAAGCGAGACTACGTAGAATTGTATTGGCTTATTATTGTAGGGTATGGTAATCAGCATAAGTTGCTCTATTAGATGGAGTACATAGCATTCTTCCCGGTCAATCAGCTACTTGGCCCAATCTCGGGTAAATACAATTCCTTTGTATCGATGTTACTTAATTGATAGTATACCCTTATAGTACTAGCAACTAGTCGCAAAAAGGCGTTAAGAATTAATATCTTAAAATATTGTCTTCCATGACTTATTTTCAAACTTGTGTTGATTTCTCTAACACTGTTCTGAAATACACACAATCTCGCACGTGTTGCTTGAAATGGACAATGAATAAGTTTGAGAAAGGTAGGTCTTTTTATCTTCTAGTCTATAAGGTTGTTTGCCACATGAACATACATTATTCCCTCTAATGAAACTGGGAAACCAATTTTCGGAATATCACTTGTATATGAATAAATAGAACAAGGCAACATGTTTCTACTTTAAATAATTAATTTTAAAGTAAGTTTGTAAAATTTTACGCGTAGAATGAACAACCGATATAAGTAATAATGTTATATGAGCTTCCGTGTTGCTAACTTTGAATTAGCTTGAGATATTTCAATCGACTGTATGTCAGTTTTTTCGCTATTAATAATTATTATAAAATAATTGACATAATATATAGCTCCAAACGAACTGTTTTGGAAATTCCGTTATACAAGAAGAAACAAGTTTTGGGTAAGCATGTGAAGAGTACAGAAAAAAGAACGGAGCATGTGAATTAAAGAAATGAGTTTGCGCCCGTACCAGATACTACACAATGACAGCTAATATCTCAGAAACTTTCAATTGAAAAGCGCAAATAATCATCAACTTATAGCGCTTTTAAGAGTCAGCATGAGTCGGGTGACCTTGACAAATCCAAGACCTCCTTTCTCCTTGGAGTTCAAAGTGTTTCTTCCTTTTGGCAACAGATGGAGTTGTTGCTGAAATACCCTAAAAAAGTGACACCCCTACTGTTCCTTTGACTTCCCTTGCCTGTGATCAAAGGCGGCCAGCGCAGTAGAGGATATGGTTACGGCTGTAAATGGCAAGACAAGTGAAATTCAGTTATTTTGGCTAGAAGAGGAACAGAACTGAAGAAAGAAAGAAAGAAAGAAAGAAAGAAAGAAAGAAAGAAAGAAAGAA